>JAJIYU010008361.1:0-18044 GCA_030144865.1 Tinospora cordifolia | reverse complement strand
TAACAATGTAAATCAGGGAAATGTTGTAGCTCTAACAGGATCAAGTGTCTCCTCAACTGATTCAATCTGGTTTCTTAATAGTGATGCGACTGATCATTGTACTCCTGACTATAGTAATCTGTTGAATAAAGCCGAGTATCATGGCAAGGAAAAGCTCTTTGTAGGTAATGGTGTTGGTTTGTCCATATAGTCTGTTGGGTCTAATCATGTTGCTCATCCCAAACATCCATTTCTTCTGAAAAACATTCTTCATATTCCTCAACTCACAAAAAACTTGTTAAGTGTTTCCAAATTTGTTACTGACAATCGTGTATTCATTGAGTTTCATGCTGATTTCTGTCTTGTGATGGATCGAACTACGAAGAAGGTTCAAGGGTTTATATAAGTTTCATCTGTCGTTGCAATGTCAGTCCAGATCTACTGATAATTAGTTCAAATTTGCTAGTAACAAGCCTTATGTTGCAGCTGCTTCTTCTGTAATGTCCTGTAATAAGCCATCTGAATTTTTTTTGTGGCATTTGTGTCTTGGTCATCCTTCTATTTCAATTGTTCGATCTGTTTTATGTTCATTCAATACTAAAACTATTCCTTTCAATTCATTTCTTTGTCATGATTGTCAACTTAGTAAATCTCATAAACAACCATTTCATTCTTCCATAACTATGTATAATGCACCATTAAAACCTGTTGTTGGTGATGTTTGGGGATCTGCACCTATATTATCCTCAAATGGATATAGATATTATGTTAGTTTTATGGATGCCTTTACAAGATATACATGGATATTTCCTCTTCAATCAAAGGGTGATGTTTATCATACTTTAATTCAATTCAAATAACAAGTTGAGATTCATTTTTCACGCAAGATTAAGATTTTACAAATTGATAATGGCAATAAATTTCTATCTCTTAATCAGTTTCTAGCTGATTGTGGGGTGCATTTTCGTCATTCATGCCCATATACGCATGAACAAAATGGTTTAATTGAAAGAAAACATCATCACATTGTGGAGACTAGCCTTGCGTTGTTGTCTCAATCTGGGATGCCTGCAAAATTCTAGGATGAGGCATTTCAGATAGCTATTTTTCTTATTAACTGCATGCCTACGCCATTTTTATCTGACAGCTCACCTTATCTGTGTTTATATGACACTGTTCCAAAGTGCTCCACTCTAAAAGTCTTTGGATGCTTGGTTTATCCTCATTTGAGGCCCTATGGACGTCATAAACTTGAATATAGGAGTGCAGCTTGTGTCTATTTAGGCTATTGTCCAAGTCACAAAGTATATAAGTGTCTTCGATCTGATGGAAAGATTTTTGTTGTAAGAAATGTTGTTTTTAATGAGCTTGCTTTTCCATTCAAAGATTCGAACTTCCTAGTTTCCTCTACTACATCTCCAACTATTGCTTCAGCTACTATCCCATTGTTTCCACCGGTTGTTCAACCAGCTGCTTCAAAGATTGTTGTACAGTTTGCTGCTCCAATATCTACTCCAAAGAATACTCAACTTACTGCTCCAAACTCTGCTGCTGCCATTGTACCTAATTTTGTTACTGCTCCAATATCTGAACAGTCAGGTGATCATGCTTCAGGATCCTCTCCCTGTGATCTTCCTACCTCTCTTCATCTAGCTGTTAACAGTCACCCTACGGTTACTAGAAGAAAGTCAGGTATTTCCAAGCCTAAAGCATGGATTCTGGAACTTGATACAACAAAACCATGTTCTATTAAGCAAGCAATGTCTCATTCCAGCTAGTTGGATGTAATGAAGGAAGAAGTTCAAGCCTTGCAGCAAACCAAAACTTGGAGTTTGGTTTCACTTCTTGCTGGTCGGAAAGTGATTGGTTGTAAATGGGTTTTTTGCATTAAAAAGAATCCTAATGGTAGTATTCTCAGGCACAAAGCGTGTCTTGTTGCTAAAGGATTTCATCAATTTGAGGGGTTTGATTTTGCTAAAACCTTTAGCCCTGTTGTAAACCAGCTGCAATTCGCGTTCTTCTTTCTGTTGTTGTTTCTCGAGGGTGGTCTGCGACAATTGGACTTCAATAATGCATTCTTGAATGGTACCATTGATGAAGCAGTGTACATGGCTCACCTAGTTTTGAAGATTCTTCACGCCCCCATTTAGTTTGTCGACTACATAAAGTTCTATATGGCCTAAAACAAGCTCCTCGTGCTTGATTTGAAAAACTCAAGAGTACATTGGCAGTATTTGGCTTCATCTCTTGTAAATTTGATAATTCCCTATTCTATCGATTCTCAATTGATCACATTATCTACATTGTGGTCTATGTCGATGACATAATAATAACTGGCAGCTGCTCATCTGCTATTGATTCTCTTGTTACTCAGTTGCATAAGTGTTTTGCTCTTAAAGATCTTGGTCCATTGCATTATTTCTTGGGTATTGAGGCAACTACCACTACCTTGGGATTACATTTGTCTCAACACAAATGCATTCATGATCTTCTAAACAAAGCTAACATGATGAATGCCAAGCCTGCTCCTTCTCCTATGGTGTCTTCTATTGGTGGCAAGTTATCTGCCTATTATGGTGATGTTGTTTCTAATGCAGCTGAATATCAATCAATTGTTGGAGCATTACAATATGTGACTATTACAAGACCAGACATTGCTTATTTTGTCAATTAGGTGTGTCAATTTATGCAATCTCCTCTAAATGAACATTGGAAGGTTGTTAAACGTATTCTTTGTAATCTTAAAGGCACATCACAATTTGGTCTATCTTTTACCAAATCCAGCTCTCCATCTATTGACTTGCATCTTGTTGGATTATCTGATCTGATTGGGCCTCGAACCCTGATGACAGAAGGTCTACTTCAGGCCTTTGTGTATATTTGGGTCCCAATTTGATCACTTGGGGTGCCAAAAAATAACATACACTTTCCCGGTCTTCAACAGAAACTGAATTTAGAAGCCTCGCTTCTCTAGTTGTTGAAATCTCCTGGCTACAATCCTTGCTATCTGAAATGCAGATTCGTCAGCCCTGCTTGCCTACCCTTTGGTGTGATAATCAGAGTACCATTCCTATGGCTCACAATCCTGTTCTACATGCTTGTACCAAACATGTGGAACTTGATCTATACATTGTTCGTGATAAAGTCACTCAGAAGAAGCTTTTTCTTGGTCACGTTCCCACACTAGATTAGGTTGCTGATATATTCACTAAAGCTCTCTCCACTTCTTGGTTTCATTCTCTTCGTGACAAGCTCACTGCGCGAGATCTCTCTGTGTGCTTGAGGGAGGATGATAGAGATGTCTCTTTTGTAACTGTAAAAGAAACGTAACCGAAACCTTTTGTAACCAATGATTACTTGACATGTGTGTAATGTAGTTATATCTCAGTTGTATCATATATATATAATAGAAGTAAAGACAGAGAATGAAAAGTGTGTTCTAGTTTCATTTCCTCTGTTTTTCTCTTCTGTAGTCTTCTTCTTTCTTTTCTTTCTTGCTTAGTTTATCTTCTTTTCTGTTTTTTTTTTTTTTTTCCTCTTATGTTTCTTCTCTCTTAGATGTTGAAGAGCTAATTCTCATTCTTGATTGCTTGATCTATCTATTCATAAGACAATCATTTTTCGTTTTGCTCCATTTTTGAAAACTATCTCATCCAAACCAATTTTGCACCCCCAAATTACGACCTCTCAACAAAAAGCCACCAATTTTCAAAACATGGGAAATGATTTTTTTTTTTTTTAGTACTAATGATTTAATAACTATCTTTTTAGTTCTAAAACATTACAGTTTATGCTATAGTCTAGTGAAGTTAGTATAAAACATTTAGACACACGCCCTGATTTGATTTGATTTTTTGATTTGTACTAATTGAAATACCAGCTATACTTTCTCAAGAAGTAACAAATTATTGTGTTTGATTATTACAATTTTATATAGGAAGTCTTGTGGGTAATTGGTGAATAATCTTTTTCATTGTACCATACTATCATCCGTAATATTTAAATCACCGTCTGTGAAAAAGATTTTTTATAAAGGGTTAAAATCACTTATGGCAAATTTTAACAACATTCTCTTGCCACCATAATAGATGGCAAATTTTAAAAGAAATGAAAGATTTTCCTCATTTCAATGCAATATGTACCTTAATATATCCTAAAGAGATGTGTAAGAAAGACTTAAAGACTTAGAAATTATTAAAAAAAAAAAAAGTTAATTAATTACTCATTCATAACGGTAATTAGTGAAAATACTTTTTTTTCCTCTGAAATCAAGCAAGTAGAAATGGAGACGAAATAACGCTTATCGTTTTGATTCAATTCTTCACCTTAATCACTTTTAGTTTGACAATAAGTGTAGTTCGATATTGAGGTTCTACAACCTCTCAGCCAACATGGTCAACAAATCCAACCGAATTAATTGTAAAATTAATCTTCCCCTAAAAATTTTAGGAAATTGTACATATTAAACTTTTCTTGGTATAACACAAAAGGCTGCACTAATAATTAATTAATTGTATCTACGTACATACACTCACATTATCGTATTATGTTGCAATGATTCCATTTTAATCAATTTAGCTTATGAAGAACTACAGACACCATACAAAAGGTACGGTAGACAGCCTCTTGAAAATGTGCCATATGGTCCAAACAAAGGAAGATAATCATCAATGTCCTCAACGAAGACTGAGAGACACGATGTTTTTAATATAATAGACCACAGGCTCATATCCACCATGTAAGTACGTACTGGTAGTGGCGTTCCTTTCCACACCACACACCTCTGGAGACAGCACCAACCCCACCCAACCCACAACCTATTCCTTTTGCCCCAGACGGAGAAAGCACTGGTATGAGATCTGACAGGAACTCCAACCAAACAAAAAACAATAACCAACCAAAAAAATGAGCGAGCACACACGCACACTGAAAAACACAAGCTTAACTTCCTTTTTTTTGGGGGGGGTTGAAATGACATAGTTCAAATTTCACTGAGATATAATCAGATGATCAGTGACAGATCTCTTTATGATGAATGAAATGCCATGCCCAGCACTTCACGGCAAGAGCTCTTATGGCTCTTCCCAAGCCCCTCTACATTACACGCACCTCACCAGCCATCTTCCCCTCTTTTTCTGTTTCTATTAATGTTCGTTCTTCCTGTTCCCTTTTGATGTTTTCAAACCTCCACAAGCAGTTCATGCACCAACCATTTTCCCGTTGGTCGAGATAGGTTGCCGTGTTGTCCAGTTTGAGTCAGCCTCCATTACTTCTCTTCTTAGTACATTCGAGACATGCCATACTGAACAGTGCCCAACTTTCTATGTGCTGCAGCTGCTGTTGCAGCACCGATACCACCAATGCCACTGAACTGAGATTTAGACTGAAGCAAGTTTGCATCCATCACAATTCGCTCATCAGTATGATCTGCCTTGCCCACACCTGCTTGTGAAAGATAATAGGTTGGATTTATGTCAATTGCTACGTCTGGTGCCAATTTGGTCATCATGCTGCATTGAGGGATTGGTTGTCTTGTTTGAGGCAAATCTCTCTCTGCTTCTGTCACAGGACCCTCTTGCTTTGTTACATTACCATTCCTGCGAAAACAATACGTAGGAGGCAGAGGCTGAGGAGGGAGAACTGCATTCCTGACGTACATTCTTGGATCGTAAGCATCTTTGATACTACTTGCATTCTCATATGGCACAACTGGACCTACCACTTTTCCAGGTTTAGCTGAAACATATGAAGGTTTTACGTGTTAGCAGACATACATGACTGCAAGATTTCAAGTTGCATTTGGAAGTTTTTCTTTACACTTCTAAGAAAAAAAATGTGGACTAATAAAACATGAAACATTAATGTCAAAAAAAAATGTGGATTAAATATTTGGAAAAGCATCAGAAACACTAGACCATACTACGTGTATATCAGCACCTTACAATGAAACACGCAACTTTAGACTTAACTACTGATTATATTCAGACAGCGGACTTTACCTAGCATGACCCGCTGTCGTGCATGTGCAGTCCTTGATATATTTCCTGAAAGTCCATCTGAATCTTTAGGAATCTTGTTGCATGCGTGTTGTTCTGGAATTTGCTGGTCTTTAAATGCACTCAAATTTGGTTGCTCCTTTGGAGGGATTGTATTAGAATGTACAACTGTAGATCTGTGTATAAAAAGAATGTACACAAATTAGCCACAAAGGACATTCAATATCTTTAAATTTTATCAGCTTAAAACTGTAGCCATTCATTTACCTTGGAAGGGAAACATGCTTTCTTTCAAGTGGAATCACAGGCCCACTTTTACCGCCGTTTTCCTCAAGATGAGCAAACTGTTTTCTGAATTGATCAACAGCACTGTAAAACGAGAGAAACATGTTAACAGGAAAACATTAAACTACCACACAATGTTATGCAAGTAATTTGTAGCCAAATAGCCAGGCATCCAAACCTCGGATAGAGAAAATTAGTTCTCTCTGTTCCATTCATATAGTCTTTGAGAAGTTGTGGATGATATTCTAGAATCTCTCGGAAGATCAGTTCCCGAATGTCCTCCTTTGTTACCCTTCTCCTCTCAAACTCAAATTCCATTTTAGTGATTGGCTGGCATGATGGTTCTCTCTCCACTTTTGCTAAGCCTTTAAAGTAAGGATCAGCCAATGCCTGAAAAACCAAATTAAGTATGAATAAACAAGAGATGAGTCACATGAATAAAGACTATAAACAACTGGACAAAGCTTTTGAACAAGCACATGATGCTCCTGCCATCCACTTTATCAAATTAAATAAATAAATAAAAATAAAATCTCTATCCATTTATTCCAGGCTGCATTTGGTTTGTGATTTGGACAACAGTTTTGTGCATCCAAAAATCCCTCCAAAAAGGAATTTAAAAAACACATTTAGTAAGTCAAATCCATAAACAGCTTTCCAGGATTTTACCCAGAAAACAAAATGTTTTCTGAAAACAATAAAAAGCAATTTTCCGAATTTTTATGCTTTGGGTTATATACATGTATTCAAATTACAGCCCATACAAAGCCTTAGGTAGATATCAGCCCCTATTATCATTACTTTTAATTCTTAAAAATACTAAAAAAAAGTGGAAGTCCAATCTTTAAAACAGTAAAAAAAAATCATTAAATAATATGATAATAAATGCAAGTCACCCAAGAGATTCACTCTCTTTCCATAGTATCATCATTACCTCTTCAGCAGTAGGCCTATCCTTGGGATCAAATGCTAAGAGCCTTTCCAACAGTTTGAGTGCTAAAGGATCTGCATTAGGGAACTTCTGGGCTAATGGCACAGGCTGCTTCTTCCTCATGCTTGTTAGGTATCTCCTTGCCTTCTCATTACGAACCTGCATCCATTGCAAAGAAGTTTAAAAATCCCATAATTGTTTCCCCACAAAAAAAAGTTTAAAAAAAAAAACAAATAAACAAAACGGCAACTTCAATTTAAAAAAGAAACCTATTATGTTCCCAAACTTGCAAAAGAAAGCAGAAAATTAAAGAAGGAAAAAAACATGCAATGTGTCATACCCGAGAAATTGTATCTAATGATGGTGTTCCAAGAAGATCAGTCATCAAATCCAATTGGTGAACAACATTTTTCCCAGGAAACAGAGGTTTCCCTGTTAGTACCTCTGCAAAGATGCAGCCTATACTCCAAATATCAATAGCAGGTGTATACTGCAATATAAGATCAGCAAATCATCAAAACAAATTTAAAAAAGATAAATAAGAGAAAACATCACAGCCACATTTTGTATTAGAAATAGTTGAGAGAAACTAATCAGGCTCAATAACAATACCTGAATAGAAAGATTTCAATTGCAGGGGAGTTCAGTACTCCTTCCAGACCAAGCATTTCATTTAATTTAGGATTACGTGATTTACTGCTTAAATGCATAAACTAAAGATTCTCAAACAACTAAACCTTACAATCAAGGATGAGTTGCATTATTTAAACGAGATACACACAACCAAAGATGAAAACAATAATAGACTTCTGGAATCATTATTATTGACAAGACCATCACATAATAAATAGTTCTATCTCTCTTGTTTCTGACTAACCCTCATATGAGTCAGCAGTTTGCAGGCAATATCCCATTTCTACATCAGGTTTTATATGCACTATGAACAGGTGCTTTAAAACAATATTTAACCGCATCTTACTAATGCTCAAATTAACAGCTACACCAATTTCAACTGGATTGAAAAGATTGTCTCCGTCAGTAACTGGGAGTCATAAATGAACATTAAATCACGAGCCAGTGGCTCAGTGAATCAAATCAAGACTTGTATCAGTGAATCATATATCCCAAACAAAATTACTTATGTTTTACAAATAGATGTACACAAACACACGCATGTACAAAAAACAAACACAAAAAATATTGGCCAGTTCAACTCAGCCACAAAGAACAACAAAGATTAGTCGAAAATCCTAAAACACCAAAGTTTTTTCAATGGTTAAAGGGCCAAGGAAGAGAACAAAATCCTTTTTACTTTCATGAATCTAGCTTCTAAATGTGTTGTAAAGTGAGTTAAACAAACTTGCAAAGAATAACAGTTTAAAGAGAAAACAAATGAACTAACATGCCAAATTTCATGCACTAGCAAATTTTTATCCATGAATCACACAAGAAAATTTTCCCAAGTAAACTAAAATAGAATCTGCAAAATTGAACTGAGATCAAGTGCTGATCGATGCCGTAGAGTCAGTTGGGAAAAAACTTTCAAATAAATATTATAATTTCTATAATTGAATATTGTGCCAAAAGAACTGAAACCTCATTTACTAAGGAGGATTGTCCCCAATGCAAGATTTAACATATTTCACAAAAAAAAAAAGGAAGAACTAAAGAATTGGTCATTACAACACGGGGAAGACAATTCAACTTGTTTTTGTAAGGAATAAGATACACATACCGTAAACACACAGACAGAGACAAGAGATACAGAGTAAAAAGACAATATCGATGTCAGTGTGGAAGAGGTCCAATAGTGAAAAGCATTGCCAATTGTAAACGTACAAAGTCATAAACCCACTAATTGTAACTTCTACTTAATAAAAGCTGGCACAGTTAAATTACCTTGGAGAAAAAAGATCCACAAAGTTCTGGAGCCCTATACCATCTTGTAGCAACGTAATCCTTTGCATTAAAAAAGACATAAATCAATGCATGAACTCTGCCTAAAAAGGGTAAAAATAAATTTAAATAAATAAATAACTAAACAAAAATACAAATGATCAGCAAAAGAAATACCGTCCAAAATATAGTTGTGGGAGTGTCACTGAATGCAACTCTTGCCAACCCAAAATCGCAAATTTTTAATTTGCAATTTGCATTTGCTAATATATTTTTGGGCTTTAGGTCTCGATGGTAAACGTTTGCTGCAGCAAACAAGTGCCAAAACAATGCTCTTAGCTATTTTATAGTCACAAAAATGAAAAATCCAAAAACATTTAAATTAACAACCCAGTACACTATATTCAAAAGGGAAAAGTAGTTAAAAGAATAAAAAAGCTGATCCATATGTCAAATAGATATTTGGTTCATGAATTTGAATTAGACCTTAAATAGCACTTCTCATATCCTTCACAAATTTTTGGTCCATATGTATCAGTATTGTCAAGATGTCGCCTAGACGACCATGACGCCTAGGCACTCTTGGGAATTTATATTTTAAGGAGAGGCTTCAAAAATTTTATTTTAAATTCTAAATTGATAAAAATTAAATAATATACAAAACTCAGTAATATATCATTAATTTTAGAATAGTTACATATTATATATATACAAAATAGGGGACCAATGAATAAATAAACAATTTTTAAGGAACATTTAAACAATCATTTTATGATCTGCCTAGGCCTCGCCTTACAGAAATTTATTGCCCAGTTTCGCCTTAACAACATTGATACATAAAATGGTGAATTAAGGAATTTGGCACACGCACGTCAAGGTGCATAAATAATTCTCCTGTCACAAAAGCACATGCAAACATCTAGAGGATAAGAACCAAACTAATTGCCACCAAACATGTCCACAACTCAAGGGTTTGTAAACTATCAGGAAAATTTACTTTTAACAATAAAACTTGCAAAGTTTCACACTAAAAATAGCCAAAAGCTAACAAAGCATTAAATATTATAAAACAAAAGTCATTAAGAAACGATCCAGAAATGCATAAGAATCACACTTTCTCTTTTTGACAAAAGTATTTTTCTATGAACAAGATAATGTTTTAGATAAGAAGGAATTTGCATTACTACACAAAAGACAAGTATAACGAGTTGGAAGAATATAGACAGATTACAGAAGCTTATCTGAAAATGTGATTAATGAATAAACAAACTGAGGGAAACCTTATCAAACACTGGATTAGAATCTCATTTCTACAGGACTCAACAAAGCATAGAATATTTTTCTTACCTTACAATTCTGAGCTAAAGCTGTACATTTAGCAGACAAGAAATTTCAAGATAAGACGTATTTCTTTACCTGTGTGAATGTATTTGAGTGCACGTAATAGCTGATATAGAAAAAACTGGTAGTGTTCCCGAGTCAAATCGTCATTAGCCTTGATGACTTGATGAAGATCAGACTCCATGAGCTCAAAAACAACATAAATATCTTTAAAATCCCTTCTTGAAGGAGGCAACATGATGTGTTTGATTTCAACAATGTCAGGATGTCGTAGAAGTCTGAGAAGCTTTATTTCACGAAGTATTCTAGCAGCATCAGAGATGTGCTCAAAAATATCGTGTATTTTTTTAATAGCTACTTTTTCACCAGTATGCGTGTCAATGGCTGAGCAAACAACACCATAGCTCCCCTTCCCTACAACCTCTTGAATCTTATACCTATTGGCATCTCCATAGTCAGTAAAGAAATCCATCTCTGTCGAATTCTGTAAAAAGAAAGGAAAAAAGAATAAGATGTTCAGATTCCTTAAACATACTAATGTGGCATTGATCATCAAAAATCATAAGAACTCAAATGAAGAAACCAGATATAAAACTTCAACCTTCTTACCTAATATTAAAGAAAGGGGAAAAATAAGCAAGGAAACAAACGATGCCTTAGTTTCTTATCCAATATACGCATACTACACAATTAGATGACAAAACTAAAATGGCAAGGCTTTTAATATACACTACATGTCCTCATATTATGTTACCACAGCAAACTGAATTTGTTAAAAGGAACAAGAACCTTTTTCATTTAATTAATTAGAACCCAAGTACCAAACCACAAAGCATTCATTGGAGGATTGGATGGAGTGAAGAAGTATGCGACAATCTGAAAATACACGGAGGGGCTTCATTCTAGACATCCCAATGATATTGGTTTTTATATATATGTAATTAAAAGAGTATAAATTAAAAAAAAAAGCTCTAGCCGTTTGAAAAATCCATCCAATTATCGTCACATAGACTCTCCTTTCATATCTGAATAAAGTCTTTCATTTTTTAAGATCTAGGACAACAGAACCCTAATAGACTGTTACAACTACGAAATGCATAACATTGACAATGGATGGAGAATGAGAGTCTGGATACAGGGTGTTTTAGTTATTTTTCAATATCTACTGCAAGAGGCAGAAACTCCCAAAGATCACTCCAGTTAAACAAGAATTTTAAAAGGAAGACTACTAGAAATGACAGAAAGGGAGAATTTCATCACCTATCGATTTGTAAAAACATAAGCTTACTTTCCTCTGGATTAAGCAACAGAAAATTTTATTTCTTAACTCCAACAAAGCAGAAGCTATTGCTAAAGAAATGTTCCGCAGCACCTAAAACGATGTTTCCTATACTTGAACAGTGTAAGAAGCAGCCTAAGGCATCTGAAGAATCCAGCAAGATGCACACCTAGTGCTCCATGAACCAAAAAAATTTCTAAAATCAGGGTAAAGATTGTGCAAATCCAGATCATTTAGACTAAAATGAGAAGAATCAGTCTAAAATTTGAACAAAGATGAGAATAAATGATCTGCAACTTCAAACAAAAAATTCCGTTTGAAAACAAGAATGCCTGGGGCCAAGAAGGTTGTCAGCCCACGTAAAAGAATCAGGTGCCACAAAAATATGATTGGAAGACATCATCTAACAATGGAATCCAGAGCAGGGAATCTGAGATGCTCATGCAGAGCGCGTAAGCATTTATCTTTTCCAACACTAGTTACTACACGAACATTATTCAAAAAAAAATATAAATACATACATACATACATACACACACACACACACACACATATATATACATATATATATGAAAATATCATATGGAATGGAAAACCAACAAAAATTGGAAAGAAGAAAGGAATATAAATTCAATGGGCGAACAAACTTATGCTGATAACAGCAGTTTTTTCAAAAGAAAACCAGCGCCGACAGCAAAAGAGGCCGCTAGCGTCGATAAACCACAAGGATATTAAGAGATCTAAAAGAGACGTGAACCAGCTCTATCAAGGATCATAGTAATTAAAGATCCTCTCTGCGTTTTGTATCACGAAATGGCTCAATGGCAACGGATCTAATCAGATTTCTTTGCACTGATCCAAGATCTAACTTCAACATTAAAAATAATTAAAATATCGCAAAAACCAAAACCTGACTTTCTTTCGCCTTGAAATTATCTCAACAAAAAACGGAACGTAAAAAGACGATAGAGATCTAATTAACCTAACCTTCTTTCTCTGATCTTGCTGCATTTCTTTATCAATCTTCTTCTCAAAACCGAAACGTTTAAAATGCCCCGTCCGTTCAACAACAACCCTAACTTTTTTTCAAATCGAAAACGCTAAATCAACAAAACCAAGCCTCAATCTACGAGAAAATCAGCCACATTTGCCCCATCTACCTCTGCTCCGTATCACAAGACCACAATCTCGCCTCACTTTCCCCGAATTCTTCACGACACATAGAAATCGAACCAGATCCCTCATGCACCCCTCCTCCTCCAACGTTTCTTTCCACTTCTCCCGACAACGAAAACCAAGGTCGGTAACAAAGACGATCATAGAGCGAAAAACACCTTCCGCATCAAATTCAACATCGCCGGACCTCTCACTCCACCTCTACCTAACAACAACTCCACCATAAACACACAAACAATAAAACCAAAAAATATACCAATAAACAAACTTCCTTTCTTCCGTCTCTTCACGCAGATTTCCCACCAGATTCAGGCATCAACGAGATCTGATGAAACCATAAAAAACCTCTGAAACCGACGATTAACAAAGCCTTACAGAAACCCTAATTCTACCACAGAGATCGGAAGAGGAGGGAAAAAAAAGAGAGACAGAACGAGAGAAGAAGAAACCGAGAAAAATATGAGATGGAAATAGAGAGAGACAGAGAGACAGAGACAGAGACAGAGAGAGGCTGTTGAGCATAAATCTAGGGCTTGCACTTGGCCTCTCTGCCTCATCTAAACCGTATATACGGAGATGTGGATAAGATACGGCAGTGGCTATACGGTAATTACGCTCAATCTGAAGCCTAGTTTTACTGTAATATATAAATTCTAGCACCGAAGCCCAACCCTTGGATACGCTTGTCTCTTTTTTGTCGTGATGCCCAACCGGTAATAAAACCAGGCCAGGTTTTTACTAGAACAGAATTACTTTTTGTGGAAAGATAAGCTTAGCAAAGATATTGGACTTGTTTTTTAGTGTGTTACCTAACTTTTGCTTCTACTTGCTTTTCATATTTTATGTGTATTAGATATTAGATTTCTTTTAGGAATGGTCTCAATCCGTACCATCTCAAGGCTTCGATATCTAAGAAGAAAAATAATAATAATAATAATAATAATATTATTATTATTATTAATGACAAGTTTTTCTGCCTAAATTAAAGCTAATTTTGTAAAACTATTCTCAATAATAAAATATTTTATAACAAATTAATTTTCTTTGAGAGAATTAATTTACAGTAAGAATAAAATGCTTTATATCAAAATATATTGTTATGGTAGTTAATTAATTTGCAGATTACATGATAAGGGGATATATTAAATATTGGATAATGTTAAAGCATTTTTCATGCAATCAAAACATTTATTAGTGATACAACATCAATCATTTATTCTACATTCATGAGTGCTACCATTACCAAAAAAAAAAAAAAAAAGATGATATTTTGCTTAAATAATTATATTAATGAACAAATATCATGCGTTCGGGAGAAAATCGTAAATCTATAATTAATATTGTATTACTGATATTAATTAAGTAATTTAAAAATTTTTCCAGTTCTTTTATACATAGTATACAAATAAGTTTGTCTAATAATAAATTTAATGTTCCTAAAAAAGAATAAATTCAAATTATGCAAACAAAACAAATAAAGTAGTTAATTAAACAAGATTTTATTAGTTTGTGATTTAAAATATATTTTTTTCTATTCAAAATTTAAAATAATAAAACATTTATTTGGTTTAAAATTTTGAAAATAATTTATCCATTTTTATTTAGAAAAGTTTTCTTTTATAATAATAACAAGTCATTTTTAAATTACGTGCTTTTGAATTGTATAATTATCTTCTATCTCACTATTTTGATGCATTAAACTAATTTTGCTCTAATAAAGACATTTTTTAATTATAAGACTTCTCCCACTATTTTTATATTTTATAGGTGATTCAATATATTCGCGAAAAGAAAATTAAATTTAAAAGTTTATAAAACAAATATGCATATTGGATATTTTGGAAGGTAAATTATTAATATCCATTTTCATACCCATATAACTTTATTATTTATAGTTAGGGCAGCTTCAACCCCAATTTCATTTTTACTCTATTTTGAAGTTACTCCAACACCAAATATTAATTCCTTCTCCAACCCATTACTCCATTTTTTTACTCCAAAAAAAAATATTCTTAGAATATTTCATTTTACCTTCTTTTTATTTTTTTATTATTTTTGAAAAATATATTTTTATACATAAATTTTATTTCACATATTTATTTAATATCACATTTAATTATTAATAAATAAATAATTGACGACAAATTTACAAATTATTTTATTAGGTCATAAATAATTAAAATTATTTAATTATGTAATAATTAATTAAAATTAACGAATTATAAATTATTTTGTAGATCATTAGTAAATAAATAGTATATGAAATTTAAATTATAATCTAATTAGAAAAATAATGCATTACAACAATTACAAATATAACATAAAAATAGCTAAAATATTTCTTTAATTATAAAAAGGTACACTTAATCATCTAAGTTACTATATTTTTCTCACAAGTGATCAATTAATACATTTCGAAGCTCGAAAGTGAGCATTTGTATCTCTAATTTGTTTATACCAAGTCAAAAATTGTTGAAATCAGATGTTTTTATCATTGACCATTTCAACATTTACAGTTGATAACTCTCATGTATTTTCATTAATTTCAATAGGTGCATCAACATCACGTTCATCCTCAATTATCATATTGCGCATGATAATACAAGTGGATATGATGTCTTGTAACACAGCTTTTTGCCAACAACGTGCTCGCTCGGCAACAATAGCAAATCGTGACTAGAGGACTCCAAATACACGCTCAACATCTTTCCTACAAGCTTCTTGTTTCTTGGCAAAATATTGATTTTTTCGTCCTTGAGGTTAATGAATAGTCTAAACAATAGTAGACCATTTTGGGTATATACTATCTGCCAAATAATAACTCATATAGTATTCTTTTCCTTGAATAACATAACAAGTTGGAGGAGTAGTACCAAGGGTTAGTTTAGAAAAAAAATTTGATGACTCTAACACATTTATGTCGAAATATGCATGTCATATCCAAAGATCATAATTTGCTACAACTTCAAAAATGATAGTCGGTGATCCATTGCAACCTAAGTATTGACCTACCCATGCCGTAGGACAATTTTTCCATTTTTAGTGCATGCAATCTAAACTACCTGACATCCTTGGAAACCCACGCTTCTCACCAATATATAGTAGCTTTTCAATATCAGTAGCTGTTGGTGATCTAAGATAACGGCTAGAAAATATCTCCATCATGGCACGATAGAATCTCTTCATGCTTTCAATGGCAGTGGACTCGCCTATGTTGATATATTCATCAGTGGCATCCGTAAGAAGACCATAAGATAACATATGAAATACAACAATTTCTTTTTGTAAAGGTGACAACCTAAGCCTTCCGAGGGGTGCTTCCAATGCAGACATTGTAAGTATACTTTATATTGTTTTATTGTTATTTTTATATTAGTTTTACAAATTTTATATTTAACTTTCTATATACTCATATACAGTTAACTCGGGCAAATGAATTATTCAATTAAGATCTCAAGTATAAAAGAGGATTCAGATTTGACCATGTGTGGAATATTGTCAAGGATTACAAAAAGTTCAAATATCACAATGCTCGTAATCCTCATATTGTTTATTCATAACCAAGTAACTACGATTCTTCTCAATCAAATACTCCAACCCCTGAATCTAACGAAGCATCATCTGGCTTATCATCATTTTCTCTCAACTTAGAAGAAGACGGTGGTACTCCATCTTTACATCCCATGGGTGTTAAAAAGGCAAAATTGAAAAAGAAAAGTAACGAAGCTATGTCACCCATAGCCAATACAATTAAAGAAAACAATGAAGAACTTTTGGAGGTTTTAAAAATGTTACTTCAAATAAGAATCGAGATTTGAAAATTCGTGCAGCCTATGCATATAATGAGGCAAAAAAGTTACAGTTAAAGAAAATGAAAGAAGAGAACAACATTTTATTGAAAGACTTGAATTTCATTTCTAATTCGACCGTACGTGAGTATTTTCGTGTTGAACAGACAAGAATTTTGCTAAAAAAAACTGAACAACAGGGGCCTTCCACTCTATTTGATAATTATGCATCGTTATTTAATAATATTAGAGGATCTCAATTAGATTTACCATATTATTAAAATTGTATGTTTTGTGTTATTTTTGCTATTGTATGTTTTATGTTGTTTTTGTTATTGTGTGTTTTATATTATTTTTGTTATTGTATGTTTTATGTTATTTTGCTATAGTATGTTTAATGTTGTCTTTGTTATCTGTTTTAATTAATGAAAGTTTTATTTAAAATATTATGTTAAAAAATTTTATTTTATGGATTATGTTCCATATTATATTTTTCATTGTACATCATCTAAATTTGTTTTAAAAAAATTACAACCTTCAATTTCATATCTAATGTCAATTTTATAATATTAAAAATTTAAATATATACAAAATATAAAAAATATCAAATTTAGACAAAAATAATTAAATACATTAAAACATATTTATTTTAAAAAATAAAGAATAAAAATAAGTCTAAAATAATAAAATTTAATAATGTAAAAATAAATGATATAACTAAAAATTTTAAAATAATTAAATTTATAACTTAATAAATATAATTTTAACACATTTTTAATCAAAATTATAACTAAATTAAAAAATATTAATTTTAAAAAATTAAAAAATTAAAAAAATGACAACAATACACCAGCGTCATCTTTGACACTGGTAAATAGTATTGCATTAAAATGGCGTGTACTGTTTATCAGTGCCAAAATAGCACTGAATTTGGCACCGAGTTAAAGTAACCTAGCATCAAAATTTTTCAACCTTGTCAAAAAATTTTAACCCAGCGCCATTTTGACGTTGGGTTGGCGAAGCCCTTGGGAATCCAAAATCCTCTATTGATTGTAGCTGCTACTAAAGAAACTTTTTACCTGAAAATATCATAGCTACGTCCATCCGTAACGGCTATTTTTTACCTCAGGCCGAGAACCCTTGACAGAGCACAAGTCTTAGCTGGGCCTGAGGTGTGCGTTTTAAATATCCATTAGCACGTGCGTCGCTCAACTCGCACGTGAGTCGCCGACCATAAAATACGACCACGTGTTCTTAACTCAAGCACGCGCTTTCTTGCTTTAGAAGGAGTTCTAATTGGTCGGTGGTTAAAGAAACGGTGAAACTACACGACACGTTAACGACATTTTTCCCTCTATTTTTTTTTACCGGCT
>JAJIYU010008360.1:0-18105 GCA_030144865.1 Tinospora cordifolia | reverse complement strand
TTCAAAATTATTTGAGAATTTTCAGTTAAATTCTCAGTTCAAAACTAGGAAATTTTTCAGCTTTCCTCATTTCTCAACAACAGTACGCGAGACCATAGTCTACGCGTCCCATATGAATAACTGAACACTTTTAGTACTGAGCCCAGCTTCAAACTAAGCTCAGATTGGGTTTTATTTGTGTATCAAAGAATTTTTCCCCTTCAGAAAATTCCAAATTTCATTTCTCCATAACTACATGCACAAATACAGTCCACGTGTTCCAAACTAAGTATTAAACACTTTTAATTCTGACTGCTACTTCAAAGGATGAACAGATCAAGTTTTAAGGCCTATCAAAGGATTTGCACCTTCGAATTCTCCAGATTCAATCAAAACTCGCAGATCCGTCAAAAATCACAAATGAACAGTCAAAATTCACAGAATCTAGTCTAGAATCACTTATTCTACAGCGAGCAAGCTAGATCTGAGCTCTTTGCGCTTCAGATCGTTATTTACATCAAAAATCCCAAATTTGAAACCCTCAAATTCAAATTTGCAATTCAAACTATAGAATTCAGATCTTAATAGTTTAGAGCTTTAAAATCTTACCTTAGATGCTTATGATTGCTCTAGACTCGATCTGGATCATTTTGACTATCTCCGGGCAAAAATCGGATCTCTGGTGACCTAAAAACGGAAGCTCCAAAAATCACAAATTTCTTCGGTTTTTCCTTTTTTTTGATTTTTTTTCTCTGTTTTCGGTTTTAAAAGGAGATGAATAGTGACTCGGATGAACAGTACCCGCACATGAACAGTAACTATGGTTACTATTTATAGAGGAAAATTTTGTCAAGTTCTCCCTTTTTTTCGAAATTAGTTCAATAAACCCCCCATAAGTATCTTTATTTGTTTTCCGATTTTTCGCCAACTTGAACCAACATGATTTATTTTATTTCTTTACTAAACATTATATTAAACATTTAAATCTTGTTTCTGGTTATTTTTATATTTATTTAATATTTTTTAAAATTTATTTTCACTATTTACGCGTTAAAAAATCCAAATATTAAAATAACCAATGTGATTTATTTTATTTATTTAATAAACATTATAACAAATATTTAAATCATGTTTTCGAACATTTTTGTACTTATTTAATATATTTAAGAATTTATTTTCGACGTGTACACGTTATCAAAATTTAGTTTATTACAGTAAGTCTTGTGCTGAATAAAGCTAAACATTGAAAGGGAGGTGGGTTATCCTGCCCTAGAAAGTGCGGTTGCTAAGCAAACCTCAGTCTTGCCCCCGATCTGGAGGTTGTCCCACGAGCCTATATGAGTAGTCGGAGTTGAAAAACACTCTTATTTTCTTTAAAAGAAAAATTAGAAGGTGAAAAATTAGGGCAAGAAAGTGAATAGGAGTCGAAAAAGATGCTAAATATGGTATATTGACTAAACAGAGGTTGTGAGTCAACTTGATTGAACCCTAGGTCAAGAAAAAGACCCTAGGTGGTATGGGATGCATAGAAATTCGGGGGTATGGAGGAAGCCTAGACTCGAAGAATGATGGACCATGTGTGGCAAATGATCGGTAACTCTAGTAGAACGGGTTTCTCTATGCTCGCTGGTCTGGGATGGTGGAGTATAGTGGGCTCAGGAACCTTAGTTATTGAGCAATTTGTGAAATTGTTTGGGTGCGACTCTATTATGAGTGAAAGCAAAAGTAGAAGGAGTAGACTGGTATGGGACACTTGAACCTAGAAGCTTAGGTGGAAGCTTGGAACCTTGTTGTGCTAGCGTGTTTGTATGATTATGTGATATGCATGCTTTACTGTTTATTGCTTTGAGACCAAATCATGTACTCATGCATGAAAAGAACCTAGAAGAAAAAAACTTTAGGCCACTAAACAAATCAAGAACTTAGAAACCAAATCTAGAGTCACGATAGTATGAACGATTGAAGAAACGAACAACGACATTGAAAGGATGAACTGGGAGAAGTTCAAGGAGATCTTCTATGACAAGTTCTTCTTAAAGGCTACCCTAAGAAAGCTACAGGAAGACTCAAAGCCCTTGGGCGTACCAACTTTAGTCAAAAGCATTCTATTTACTAGAAATACCTAATAAAATGACACACAAGTGAATTTGCATAAATTTTGAGGATGAAATTCTTTTAAGGAGGGTAGGTTGTAATACCCCAAATAATTAAAAATATATAAATTTAATGAAATTAAATAAAATAAGTTAAGTGAATTAATTTTGAAGATTTTAAGAAATTTTTGGGTGCAAATTATGGGTTGGCAAATGAAAAATAATATGTTATGGAGATATAATAAAAGAAGAATTTTAGTGCAAAAATCGTACATATTTCGATATAGAAAAGTTACCCAAAAATAAAAAAAATAATATAAAATATCTTAATTATTGAGGTATAGAAATATGTAAGAGAAATAAAAATAAGAAACCTTCTTACAAAAAAACTTATTATATACTAATTTTAAGAAAATTGGTTAATTCATATAGTCACACAAAAAATAGAAAGTTTGACAAAAAAAAATAGCAATAGGTATAAAATAAAATAGGCAAATAAAACCTTAATTTGATATTTAAATAAAAATGTTAAATATGTAGAATTAATTATAAAAAAAGACATTTAAGTAGGTCTCTGAAAAAAAATAAAAATAAGTAAAAAAAATTAAGGAATTACTTTCATTTATAAAAAAAATTATTTAATACAAAATCTGAGAATAATTTTAATATGTAGCCTAATTGAAAAAAATAAATAAAAGCAATAGTGTAGAAATATAAGATGAAAATAAGAAATCTTTTTCTAAGGTTTATTATATAAGGTTTATTATATTTATTAGAAAAAGGTTAGTAACATTATTTAGTACATTAAATAATCAGTAAGGGTAATTCATATATTAAAATATATTATGTGAAAACTTAGGTGTAATTTATTGTGTAGCTTAATTGAATATATATATATATATATATATTAAAGAAAATAGAATTGAAAATTTTATTAGTCAAATTAATTAATAAAACCTGACTAGCAAGTTATATATTTATGGTTAAGAAACTAAAAGTAAGAAATATTATTAATCAGTTATTTAAATAAATTATATAATTAGCTAGTTGATTTGGATTTAATACATCACAAAAAAAAAAGAAAATAGAAACAAAATATATAGAATTTGCAATTTAATTGTAAAATTGAAATAGAACAGAAATATAAATTGGAGATTGGACAATTTTTAGAAAATTCAGATAATATAAATAATAAAAAAATTTAGATACTGAAAAAAAAATCTCAAAATAAAAATATAGAAGTGTTAGCAGGTTTAAATTATAGATATAGGTTGAAAAAAATAGCAATATATAGATTGCAAAAATTAACAATTAAATATGTGTATAGATACGATTTATATTAGTAAAATATAGTGAGCAAAAAAAAAACAAAACAAAATATGGGCACACCGCCCAAAATATATGTATATATATATATATGGATTGCTTAAAAAAGAATAAAATAAAAATTAAAAAATGTGGCACACCGAACGAAAAGAAAAGAAAAAAATAAAAATAAAATTTTGGTGGCACACCACTCAAAAAGAAAACCAAAATAAAAAAATCAAGAGAAAATTAATCTTGATCTTGATCAAGCCAAAATAATAATAATAAGAATAAGAATAACAATAACAAACTCTAAATACTTGATTTTGCTAATTTATATGTAAGAGAAAATTAGAAAGTTGCCTTTGGAATTGCCACCCAAAGTTACTAAATTTCACTCCCCTAAACTCTATATAAAAGACCGTAGTGCTCCCATTCTTTTCATTCCAAATCAAAAGCATACTAGCCCCTCTTGACTCTCTCTGGCCTTCTTCTTGGCAATCCCCTCAGTTCTTGAGTAATCTTGAATTGTTCTTGAGTTTTTAGAAGCATGGAGTAACAGAACTTTGTCAAATTTCAAAAGTGTGTAGAAAAGATTTATTTTCAAGGTAGAAGTGATTTCTAACTTTTACTTCTTTATTTTAATTTGAATAAGTCTTGCATGTGTGATAATGTTTTGAAGTTGAATGACTGCATATATGTTTTAAATATGCATGCTTTATTTATGTAATGTGCCATGAATATAAATGTTATGCATGTTTAGAAATCAAGAATAATGATGTATGATATGCTTGAACTGTGCTACGAATAAATATTTGATGGTTCATGTTATGTACATGTTGCATCGATGGTTTAATCCGATATTGTGTGTTTTATCACTAAGAAAAGATTAAATAATTATTCAATCCACATACCGACGTGATTATAAACTGCATAGTGTCATCGTGTGTGTCCCACCCCCGATCCAACTTGTTGGCTTACCTTTAATTATTTTGAACTGGGTTTCTAAGAGTGATCCCACTTCATAGATATTTGTTTGAGTTTCTAAGAGTGATTCTCTCTCCCAACGATGTGGAACACAGAGATTAAACTCTTTCGGTCTGAATTTCGACCATACAAAAGAAATTTGTTTGAATCACCTAATGTACAAAATTTTTTAATATGCTTGGTTTGTTTGAATTGAAATAATAAAGTTAAAAAAGAAAGATCCACTGGGCTATTTTTCAGGTAATTGATTTACATGAAGATCATGAATATTAGTTAGGTTCTTTTTATTTAAAAAATTTTTAATTTCTATGTAAGGGCATGTTGCCCGTGTTTTGAATCTTTAACTGTAATAGTTTTCTTCAAGATCAAATTATGTACTCAATTTTATTTAATTAATTGACTTTATGAATGTCAATTATTTCTTATACTATTGCCTTATTAAATTCTTAAATTTAAGTTATGTACTGTTAAATACAATCAAGGCATGAGATAATTGAAATAAAAAATGATGCAAGTTGTGTACTTATAAATGTACCACCGGCCTGACTCGCTGTTTGGTTTAGTTTACTGTCAAGAGAATGGTGTTCATGTCCAATGCTTAAAGATACAGGGGTTGGGGTGTTACATCGTGAGCTGCCATGCAAGAAGCACAAGTGTCCCACATGAAAAGCTCTAGCCTGCAGAGCTACTAGACGGACAAATTTGTGGGTAAAAACCAAGTTCTTGGATGGTTTTTCTCGTCAAAACCCAAAAATTTTAAAAAAAAAAAACAAGTGAAAATCGAGGGCATCTAATATTTGGGCGCTTGGGCCGAAATCCCGTCGGCTGAAGCCCACATGCCAGGTGAAATGAAATGGGCCTAGCCCACCTTGGATCCATGTCGCACAAGCTCCTAGCCCGTGCAGTAGGATTTTTGACCCGCACAGGCATATGAGCCCGTGCAACCAAAAATTCAATTTTTTGTTTTCTTTTTTCTTTTATTTCCATTATATATATATGTGTGTGTGTGCGTGTGTGTGTGTGTGTGTGTATGTATGTATGTATGTATGTATGTATTCACCATTTTTGCTAAAATTATTTGACTTATTTCCACTTTAAGTTCTTCAAACATTTCTATTTTAATCATTTATACAATTATTTTTCAAAAATAAAATAATCCACTTAAAAATTACAATTTTCTCCAAAAAATTTCACTAATTACTCTAAAAATTTTCATAATCATTCCAAAAAATTATATTTATCCAAAAATTACATTTTTCTTATAACTTCATATATTTTCTCCTCAAAATTATATTTTCTCAATTATTCTAATTTTCTTCAATAAATAATTTAAAATTGAAAAATTTTGAAAAAATTCATGTATTTTGATTAAAAATTTCAGAAAAATACATGTATCAGACCTGATAATTTTTGTGTATCAAATCATGGGTCGTCACATACAAATATATCATTATTTACGCATTATTCAATCGTTATCGCTAAATGTTTACACATGCATTATTCTATTCTTATCCCTACATTATACCACATTTCACGGGTTATACATACCATTATTCACGCATTATTCAATCATTATGGTTAAATTTTTATACGCATATAATTCGATCTTTATCCCTACATTATACTACATTTCACGAGTTATATATACCATTATTCACGCATTATTCGATCGATATCCCTATATTTTTATATGTGCATTATTCGATTGTTATGCCTACATTATACTACTATTCACAGATTATACCATTATTAACGTATTATTTTATCGCTATCACTACATCTTTATACACGCATTATTCAATCGTTATGCCTACATTATAGCACCATTTATGGGTTATACTATTATTGTAACACCCCGAAATTTGCGAGCGTGCTACGTCGCGACTAAACATAAAATAAGATATTAATTGTATGAAAGAAATATCACAAGTATTAAAACATATATATATATATATATATATTATAGTTGGAAAAAAAAATTCACTTGAAAATATCCCGATGATTTGCGAATACATCAACTAATGTCGGTGTCAATAATGGAAAAAAAAAAAAAGAGAAAAGAAGAGTGAAAAGTATTCATACATATAATAGAAGTGTCAAAAAAATGAGGAAGAAATTTTCATTATCAAATACATATATTTTATAATATAAAGATAAGTGGTTCAAGTAATCAGAAAAAAATAAAAATAAAAAATTGAAAATCCGGACCGATGGAACAGGAACAAGCTGGAAGTCTCGGGCAGTAGATGGGCAGTGAATTGGCTTCTCCGGGACGTTTGCAATGGGATAAAAACAGAGGTTAGGATGGCGTGCTGGGGAAGAGAAAAGAGGAGCGTCGTTGCTGCTGCGTTTTGCACGACTGAAAAATGAAGAGGAGGCCGAACATGGCGGTTATGCTTCAAATTCTGGGCTAAAGGTTGCTCTTGTTTGGGGACCGTTTGCTGCAACAACAAAATGAGTAAACAAATTGGAATGGTGATTTAAATCTGAAGGTGAGGGTGCGTTGTTGCTGATACGGATTTGGACTGAAACAGAGAAGAAGAGAGGCTGCTGGTGCGTTCGGTTTTGGTGAGGATGAGGGCCGTGATGCACGAACAAGAAAGGTGAGAAATGGGGGTGCTCTGATTTTGGCTGTTCAATAAACAGAGGAGGAGGAACCCAGCATGAAGCTGCTGGTCTGGCAGCTGCTACTGCGTGAAGAGGAGGAACAGAAACTGTGGAGGAAAGAGTAAGGAGCAGCTGGTATATTGGGATGAAACAGAGCAGCATGGTTTAGTTGTTGCTATTGCTCATTAACTGTCGAACAAGAAGAAGGAAGAAAAACCAGCTTTGCTGGTCTTGCCGGCCACTGCTGCTGGACGTTAACGCGGCTGGTCGTGGGAAGCTACTGGTAAGTGTGAGGCTGGTGCGTCGAGTAGAGGAAGGGAAGAAAAAAAAAAAAAACAGAGCATGGTGATTTGGTGTTCTGTTGCTGAAATTGTGATGGCCGTTGCAGCTGCTATCCGACCGTTGTTCTGCTGCAGAATGAAGACACTGTAGATGATGATGAAGTAGGTGAACTGAGTCGTGAGGCATGAAACAGTGAAGCCGTGGGGGAATGCTGGTGCGTGGAGCGGTTGAGTATCTGGTCTGTAGTGTTGATCACAGGGTGAGGCGTTATTGAAGCTGTACTGTTGTGTGTGTGTTTTGGATGTGTGGAGTTGGGAAGGAGGAGACCGAAGTAGCTAGAATTTGAAGAAGCAATGGCAGCTGGTCTTTTAGTTTGGGTCATGATCATTAGAATAGAAGAGGAAGAAGGTTGAGTTATTAGAGGAAAGACAAAGAAGTGAAAGGAAGAGGATGAGCTGAAATTTCAGCAAGATGGGGTTCGGCTAGATGATGAATCCGTGATGAATGGAGGGCAATGTTCATGAGGCTGGTGTGTTCTTGTTGTTGGGTGATCATGTTGTTGGGTTGTTATGAGGATGCTGGCCGAGTTGAATTGAAAGTTGGGGATGTTAGTGATACGTTGAAGAAGAAGAATGCCAGCAAGCTGGTCGTTGCTATGGTTGGAAGGAAATGAAGAGTAGATTGCAGCTGATGGGTAATCAAATTAGAAGGTAAGAAAAATTAATGGATTTTAAATTATAAAATTTAAGCATGTTAATTTGGTAACCAAAGTATAATGGACTTATTAATGTGGATTAAATAATACCATAAGATAGTATAAAATTCATATACATTAAGATGCCTTAGTTAGAATTAGGAATTATAAAATATTAAGAGTTGAGGAATAAATAAAATTAACTAATGGATCTTTCATTTATTCATTTAAGTATTTAATTTAGTATTTAAAGTAAGATCATTAAATTAAATACTTATTCAAGTAGTTAAACATCTAGATTACAAAAATTATGATTAATGTTAATTCAGTATGTTTAGCTAATAATGGAATTATATAGTAGTTTACTAAGATACTATAAAGTTTCGAACCAAGTATAAGATGCATAACTGATATACATTGCTTAGAACGAAAGAGTTTCGATAAGCTACCCATCTTATACTAGTAAAATTTATAAATGGATGTCCACTTATTTAATTCAAGCATTTAAATTTAGATCCTTTATCTAAGTAGTCAAGGATCTAAATTTAAGAAATTAAATGAAGGTAAATTAATTGAAGGGACACTCAACAATAATCTTAGCAAAACTTTATTATTAAGAAAAGATTAGAAATCTCCGTTATGAACTAGACTATAGATTTGACCAACAGAAGTCTTATTTTGTTTGTAATTAAATTAATTATGATATTAACAAATTATTTAAATCATGAAGATTAAGTTATTAGAAATCTAATTTTGCGAAAAGACCTGTAAATAAGTTATCAAAATTATGACGATGAAGTTATTAGAACTCTGATTACATAATAAAAGCTAGTAAGTAAATTATTAAAGTTGAAACTTTAAATTGAGGAAGTTTAGGAAGACTTAGAAACTAATATGGATGAGGATATACTAAATGTTAGAATTTTAGAATGGCCCTAAATTAGTTGGAAGTAATATTTGAACTCCATAATTATCTTAGGGATTATTTAAGCCTAAGAATAATTCTATTAAGTGATAAATTTCATATCTATATATTTTTGCGTATCGAGGATCTCAAAGGGAAGCAAGAAGCCCTAAAGAATCGGCGAAATCAAGTGGGCGTGACTTCCTTGCTCATCTGTATTATATGGATTTAAGATTTAAAACATTTGTGTAGATAGTTCTAGGTTAGTAGGAATCTTACTATGAAATTGATTGAATTGTTTGGAATGCTTGTGTAATGATGCGACTGCATAGTAATTCGTCCATTTCATGCACAAATATTTCATAACATGCATAAATAGAAGAAATACACTTGGTAGCATTAGATACTCATTTTGACTAGCATGTAATTTGCATCTTATAGCATAGGGTATTTATTTGGACTATTTTTGCATGGTATGCGTAATTTGAGAAATTATTCAGTAGATTGCGAAATTGTATGGCATGATTGATGCTTGTCTATAACACTAAAATAAGATGATGGTTTATTAAGAATCTACGTATCGGTACGATTGACGAGCCTGAAGCGGATCGAGGTGGTGTCTCCTATATGTCACTGCTTGAGATCGTCGAGCCACAAGGTGGATCGTAGGTATTCCCACCCAGAGCTGACTATGACAGCTCGAAGTCTTTGGGAGATGGTACGATACTGCAGTAAGTACGCTCTCTTATACTGTGATGTGAGTGTCTATTGATTTTAGACGGTTATTGGAAACCTCTGAGATTTGATTGGATCACAGGGAATACTGAGAGACATCTCAACCCTCTTCCGGTCTTAGACTTTGACCAAAACTAAATGAATGTTTGAAACGCCTAATGTTTTAAAGTATTTGTAATGTTTTGGATTGGGTCTGTATAATGCATGTGATGTGTAGGATCGATCCACTGAGCTTTCGAGCTCACTACCACTTTATTTTTTAGGTACACTTGGACCTAGAATATGTTGACTTACATTAGAAGACTCGCACTCTGATTTGGACACCTCATTGGGGAGGTCGTTCGGGATAGGTGACTTGGAAGTCATATTTTATGTATTCTACTGGATTGTTTTAATGTATTTACATTGGTTTAACTTCGATGGTTTTATCATTCCATGGCTTTCCTTATTTAACGATTTTGGGTTAAACGAATAGTTTCAAAGTATTTCCGCTGCATTATCGATGATTTATATTAGTTAATCCGGTGAGTATTTTAGAGAAACTCTTTTGATGTTTTAATTGAAAATGATTACCAGATATTGACTTGAGAACCAAATAACTATGAGTTTAGAATTTGAAGAAAGAGATTTTGACAAGAACGAAATTTTTAAGTAGTATCTCGATTTTCATTAGGCGACGATCCACACGTGAGGTAACACGTGAACGGAGGTCCGGTCGAAATTAGGGTATTACAATTATTCACGCATTATTCCATTAGTATCCCTAAATTTTTTATGCACTTTATTCGTAGTTATTTTAAATTTACGATGACATATTTATACCAGCATTATTCACATGATACATCTGGTATATATATACACTATTATTCACGCATTATTTGAAAGTTATCTTCCGTGCAGTTTTTAACTTGTATTATTAGATCATATATTATTTTAGTATTAACACGTTCAATCATTATACCTACATTAGTGACATGTTATTCCCGGTGGTCAAAATTATCACTATTGCAAATAATGTCTTTTTAAATTATAAAATTAATTTCTAAAATCTTTATTTTTTGTAGTTAAATATGTAAATACATATAAATTATTAACATTTTAAATAATAAATTAATATTAATAAAAATTGTTTTTTATATTAATTGTAAAAAAATTTTTAGGACATTTACTATAAATCGTAATCTATTCTCTCAACATTTGAAAAAATGTTGTAATAGATGTCTTATGTATATTAAATTAAGACGTGTAGTACAACACGTCATTATATATATCATAGTTTATAACATTTTGAGCAAACGTCGTTCCTTGATTGTTATGGTAACTCATTTTGACAAAGTACAAGAAGACGTTTGAGAAATTGTTGTAATAAAAATTTTAAAAATAGTTTAGGACGTTTTGCGCAAATGTTGTCATTACATAAAAAAATTAGGACGTTTATGAAACATCACAATACTATTATTAGACATTGTTTAATACAAATGTCTTCTAAAAAAGTTATACATACTTAATAAAGACGTGTCATATTATAAAGTCCTTAATAATATTATATTATTACGTTTCACAAAATATGTCATATTTGGATTGTAGTTGTAGCATCATTGTTGAGGTATACAATGACATGTGAATAAAACGTTGTGGTAAAGCATGTAACAATCAATTATGATGTGTTTACAAAGCTCGTAATAGCATAACATACGACGACATTTGTAGAAGGTCATAATAAGGTTATAAGACATCGTTTAGAAAAGAAATGTTTTCTATAAGATTTATACCTACTTAAAGAGGATGTTTATAAATAAAATGTTATATGGTGATTGTTGTTATAGCCTTGTTTTGTTGTAGTATCATTGTGGATTTTTTTTTTTATCTTAGGTGGGTGTTTATGCTACTGTGACAGTAATTGAGATGGAATTGAGGATCAACTGACACCTTACTTCTAAGGTTGTGTCATGATAAGGAGTTGGCCTTCAGGGCGTTACTTCCAAAAGTTCGGACACGGGGGAATAATAAGGAGATCGCTTTTGTTCTTAACGTCAACTTAAATAATTGAAGTGTTGGAAAGGCGTATTGATTTGTAAGTATTTTACATGTGTTATGTTTCTGACTTTGATAATGTTTGAGATGCGTTGTATATAATCCACTGGGCTCTTGAGCTCACCCACAAATCTATTTTTCAAACAATCACTCAAGGCACTTGTGCTGACAAGTGAAAGAGCTAATTTTGTAGTGCAAATATATCTTTCAGTAGTTGAGGTATAGGAGTAGGAGTCCATTTACCATTTCGGTTAGTAGCGCATAAGACGCACATTTGATTTTTGTTTGGTTGACTTATTTATTGACTTTGACCTTGGGGCCAAATCCAAGTTTAATCAGATTATTGCTAGTTAACATGTCATCCCTATGCTTAATCATGCATGATATTATTCTCCATGTTTCCATACTTTAATATTCTATTGGGATGGTTGTGAGAAAGAAAGAATAAAAGTAACGTTCCGGTTCCTAAATATTGAAAGCTGAAGTGACCACATGTATTACTTGATTATGTTTTGAGTTGAGTGACGAAGATGCCCAATCAATGGCAATTGTGATAGAATTTTAGGGCTGAGATGTTGCAAAGGTGGTATCAAAGCTTAGTTAGTAGCTCGCTGGGGAGAGTTTAGTTAGTAACTTGTCGAGAAAAGTTTGATTTGATGCCAAAGGTGGTACCATTTTGGGAAGGTGTTCACATAGAGCTCAGTTAGTTCATCAGTCAGTAAGTCATGGGGCTAGAGTCTAAGGTATAGCTTATGAATTGGTAGTCCTACGGAGGAGTTGGATAGTAAAGGCATTGCATACTAGGGTCTAGGAAAAGAGCTTAGGTATAACTAGAGACTGATGACATGTGAAACAAAACACTTGATTGCTTATGACACGAGATCGGGAGGATCCTGTATCCTTGGTTTCTATATGTTGTGGGATGCATAGGAATTCAAGGAAATGAAAGAATCATAGACTTGGAGATTGACAGGCCATGTTTGGCGAGTGATCAGTGGCTTTGGACGAACTTTTTTTCCCTATGCTTGGTTGGTATGAGACGACCTCCTATACCTCACCCAATTTATTCTCTCACATGTTATCATCATGTGCTTGCACGTTTGAACTTTCCATTTTCATTTTGGCCACCTTGGATGTGGTTGCTATCACATTAATTCTTTTTTATTTCGGTCCCAAATCTATGAGACTTCCTGTGTACATTAACTTACGCACAAACATATTTTACGAAAAATAATAACCACATCATGAAATAAATAAAATTCACTTTTATTAATTAATTCAAACAATTCAAAAGTATATAGCCTTTGTGTTGATAACAGTAGAAATAACATGTATAACTTATTATTTCATTTGCAAAAGTGCATAAGCCGAGTGAATCATTCTAAAAATTTAACTCATTATTACAAAATAAATATAACATGTTGTAACACTACGAAATTTTACGAACGCATACACGTCATGAGTAAATAAAAAGTAAAATATTATTTTTTTAGAAAAATAAGAATTCAAAATAAAATAACATAAAGATAATTAAATAATAGCGGTTAAAAATAAATAAGGACTTTTATAATACAAAACATATATATATATATATTTTAGAATTAATGATGTTTTAGTAAAAAATTTCAAGGTTAGCAAAATATAAGTAATCGAAAGAAAAATAAACCTAAAATAACACGATGCTCGCGTGCCGTCGACAACAAAAAATATATAATCAAATACTAGTTTAAGAAATGAAATTAAATATTAGTGGATTAAAATTTAAGATTTGTTGGAGAAATGACATTTAACATTGAATGATTGAAAAAAAATAAAAATAAAAATGATGAAAGCTTGTTTGTTTGGTTGGAAAAAAAAAAAAAAAAAAAAGAAAACAAGAACAAAGACAAAAAAAAAAGGAAAAAAAAAATGGCTTGCTCTGTCTTGGGTAAAAAAAACTCTGAAAATTTTGTGAAGAAAATTTTGTGAAGAAGAAGGAATCTAAAAATTTTTGGTGTTTGAGCTAAAATGAAGAAGAAGACGGTGCAAAGAGGGATTTTTTATTTTTTTTATTTTTTTATTTTATGTTTTTGGATGATCGGCAAGAATGAAGAAAGCAAATCGATTTGGGTTTCTTGCTTGCCGTTGTGTATGATTCACGCATAGGAATGAACAAACAGGAGAGGTCCTAGCTGGTTCGTGCTTGAAGAACAACAAAACTAGAAAAAATTCTGGTCGTGCAATCTGGTTTGGACGAACTGAAATGAAGAGGAATAATGGTTGTTACGATTTGGGCATGAAAGAAGGAAATTCCAGATTTGAAATTTCTATTGCTGCCGGATGAAGAATGAAGAAAGAAACTAGAAAATTTTTAGTTATTGCTATGTATGAACAAAGAACAACATTTAGGGCATGTGTGTACAAGTGAGGGTTTAGGCGTTGTTGTGGTGTTGTGAACCATGAACAGAGGAAGAAGAATGACGAACAGTGCTGCGGTTTGGGCTGAAAAGAAGAAGAAACTGAACAGGGTTGGTGCAATCTGGACACGAAGATGAAGAGAAGATGAAGCAGCTGTTGATGCAATCTGGACACGAAGATGAAGAACCTTATTGTTGTTGGATGAGGAAAAATTAGAAATTGCAGCTGGCATGTTCCTGTATGAAAGACGACTGCAACAAGGGAGTTTCATTGTTGGGCATTGTTTGTGCGAAGAAGACGAGAATGATGCCCTAGTTGCAAATGTGAATATGAGAGGCATAATTTTGGATTTTTAAATTTTAGATAGTTTGAAATTTATATTTCTTTGTTTTTAGGTGCGCAAAATGAAAATTAGAAAATTTGAACCCTCAATAGTTGAAAATTGGAAGTTGAAGCCTTATTTAATATTTTTATGTTAAAATTATTATTAATGTTTGTGAATTTTTGAATGGATATTGAATATCGAAGTTTAAGGGGCTGTGGAGATTCGAAGTAGAAACTAAATTTATCTAGGAATCGATTATGAATATGAAATATTCGAATGGTCTTGTTTTAATGGAAATAATTAAATTGAAGTTAGATGCATATATTACATATTGGAGTTGTCCTACTAAAATAGAAATTGATTATTTAAGAAAGGGTTTCAAGATTGAATTATTTCATTTTATTATTTAAATTGAGAAGGAAATGAGAAATAGAGACTTAAAAATCTAAGAAATCTATGGTTGAGAAATATTATTTGGTAATGAATAATTTTTCATGAAAATGAATGTTTTATTTTAAGGATTTGGCTTAGGGAATTTTATGAGAAAATTAGTATTTTGGAGTTTTGTTCAAATTTTAGACGTGAAAACCTTATTTTAACTAAAATAGTGTCGAAGAAAACGCTAGAAAGTCTACAAATCCTAGTTTAAAAATTTATTTCAGATCTAACAAAAAACAAGTATTTGGGAAAGATTTTAAATTTAATAAAAGTAATACTATAGTCTATGAGTAGCTATATTTGGAAATCTTAAATTCATTATAGATAGGTTAATCAGAATTTAAGGATTTATAATCATTATTAATGTTAATTGCAAAGAAAAATTTTGGAGCATAGAAATTCTATGAGATGATGTAAGGAGGATCCAATATTTCAAGTGGGCGGGATTTCCTTGCTCATACGTATTATATGGATTTAAAATTTAAAGTATTTGTTTGAATAATTCTAGGTTATTAGAATTTTATCATGAAATCGATTGAACTTGTTCGGAGTGCTTAAGTAATGTTATGATGAATGATTATTTATTCATTGCATGCATAAATAGGAAAAGTTGCATCTATGTAGCATTCTTTATTTATTTGATTGCCACTTTAATTGCATGCATTGTTTAAAATTTTTTTATTATATGGGCGATGCTTTGGTATGATTGAATTGGTTTGTGAAACTAAAAATAAGATGAATGATTATTAAGAATTAATGTACCGGTACGATCGATGAGCGTGAAGCAGATTGAGGTGACATCTCCTATATGTCACCGCTTGAGATCGATGGGCCACAAGGCAGATCGTACATATTTCCAACCTTGAGCTGCCTGCGATAGCTAGAAATTTTTGGGAGGTAGTACGAGGCTGCAGTAAGTACTCCCTCTTAGGTTGTGATGCTGAGACATGACTGATTTTAGATGGTACTCAAAACCTTTTATGATTAGATGAGATAACAGGAACTACCAAGAGTTATCTCAACACTCTTCCAGTCTTAAATTACAACCAAAACAAATGAATGTTTGAAACACCTAATGTTTGAAAATTATAACACCCCAATCCTCAAGAGACAGGTTTAAGCTCAACCACAGGGTGGGTATCCTATGTTACATTTACAAGTACACAACTTACATCTCAATTCCTTTATTCTAACACTTATTGAACTACTCATAAATACACTTTCATTGAGTTTAATATTCAACAATATAATATGTAATACCCCGTACTTCGTGATTGTGCCACGTTGTGAGTGAACATGAGATGAATAATAATAAACGAATTAAAATTATGTACAATCTAAAATAGATGTAGACTATGCTTAGGAGTAAATAAATTATTTCATAGCTCACTCGCGCTCGCGCAAAGATGCGAGTGATGCAAAAATGAAATATATCAGTTGATCGAAAAAAATAATAATAACAATAATATGATAAAACTACATTCTATGTTTTATAGATAAATATAGATATTCGAAATAATTATTTAATTAGTAACAATAATAATAACAATATAGTAACATATATACAATTATAATAAGATCTATACATTAAAATGATTGGCACACACACATATATATATATATATAGAAAAGAGATAAAATATACATATCATTGTGAACCTATTATAAGGTTTTAAATAGAACCATTAACAATGATTGGAAGAAAAAAATAAAATAAAAAAAATAAAATGAAATAAAACGCATGCAATTATAATTATAACCGAATGAAGTGTGTTGAGGAAGTTTGTCGAAGAAGAGAGCCTCGAATGATCCGGGCAACGATAGATTGAAGAAGAAGCCAATGCGGTGGCTTGCTGGTGTGGCCGGTGAAATGAACACTCAAGAAGGAACTACCGTGATGTAGAGAAAGGGAAGTTGAACTGAAGATGGGGGGCGGCTTGATAAGAAGAACAGAGGAGAAACAAAACAGAGCCGTGAAGCTCTGTTATTGCTACTACTTGAACAAGGAAGAAATCGTGCGTGAGGATGAACGAAAAAGAAGTGACGAAGATGATCGACCGATAAAAAAAGACAACGAAGGGAAGAGGAACGTACTGCTGCTCGGGAACATGGTGGCATGCTCAGAGTAAGGAAGCATGCTGCCAATGCCCTGTTTTGGAGATGAATGAACCAGACTGTTGCATCTAGTGGTGGAGCAGCTGGGAACGGTAAAACAGACAGAGGAGAACAGAGAACGAGAAAGAAGGAGAAGTTGCGGATGCTGTTACCGCTACTGTTGCTGCTGTCAAATGAAGAAGAATGCCATGCAGAGAAGAGGAACTAAAAAACAGGGGGGCGGTTGCAGTGCAGCTGCTGCTGCTAGACAATGAGGTGGAGGAACGACTGCTGGTGCCGTTCTCATTGCTGCATACTGCTGCTGCTACTACCATTGAACAAAGATGAAGAAGGTGGTAGCTGGATGGGAGCCGAGCATGACGAGCAAAGGAAGGAAGAAGATGAAGCTGGTGTGGGATCCGGTTGATGAGGTACTGAAACGAAGAAGTTGCAGAATGGTGCGTGCTGGTGGAGGTACGAAGAGAGGAGCTGCAAAGTGTGAAGGAAGAAGAGAAAAAGACGGTGTGAGCTGATGCAGAATTGGGGGTGGTTGGTCCGTGAAAATCAGCAACTGGCGTTTAGTTCTCTGTGTTGAGAGGAAAACGTGGTGGTTGCTATTGGTTTGAGATTGCCAACCATGAAGGACGTGCTTTGTTGCTATTGCTATTATTGCTATTGCTGTTCTTCCTACCGAATGAAGAAGAAACCATGCAAGGGGAAGTGAAAACAGAGCAATATTGCCCTGTTGCTGCTGCTGTCTTCACTGTGGAACAAAGAAAGGAAACAATGAAGAGGACCCAGGAAGGAGACCAACATTGCTTGTCTTGCTATCCGAGCTGCTACACCCGGCTGCTGCTGCTCACGTCGCCGTTGCATCATGAAGAAGTGTAACACCCCAACCCCCATGTTGCTTGAGTTTGGATAACCACCATTATTTTGACGGTGGACTTAACTAATTGGCGGATTGGGCTGGTGTTACTTTACAAGTGACACATACTTGACTTTCTATTTTTCAATACCACATGTCTTAAAATAAATTCATTAGTACAAATTCACATTTAATAAAATTAAGGCAATTTAAGGTAAAGAAAAATTCAACTTCTTTATTAATACAAGAAAATACATAACTTTGTAAACTATTACATTGTTGATCAATAATCTCAAAATAGAAATATTAACTTTCAGCGGAAGTCTTATTCAAAATTGGGCAACATGCCCTTACATTAAAAGG
>JAJIYU010008359.1:0-18045 GCA_030144865.1 Tinospora cordifolia | reverse complement strand
TAGGATTTTCAACAACCATTGTAAAAACAGTCATAGAATATGGGAGAGATCAAAAATCTTGTTTTGTACTTGGATAGTAAATACTAAAATGAGCCGTGGGTACACTTTTGGAGAATGGCTAGGGAACTGGCATAATATTTTGTACTCTATGTAACTAGTTCTCAGATTTCTCATCTAAGAACTTTTCTAGTAATAATATTATAGTTTCTTTTCAAAAAAAAAAAAAAAGTAAAAATTTATTAAAATGCATCTACAATTTGAACCAAAGTAGGTAAGTAATGTGAAGCACAGGCAACCCAAAAGATTAAAGGTAATCAAGGACAATGGAAAGACAGCTCTAGTCAACATGAAAGAATTAAGTACATGGATTAACATGCAAAACTTTCTCATGAGACAAATTCATCAAATAATACGAAAGATTGACACAAAGGAGACTGCACGTACATATTAGTGACATGGCAACGAGTGAAATTGTTGAAAGTACAGTCGCAGGTGACATTGCTAAGAATCACAGGAGCCATTGTAATGTTTGAACCTTTATCCCCACTGCAAAAAGTTTTGTCTACATTCCAATATCTGTTACGAAGTTTTCTTGCCACCTCTTGAAGAGCTTGGACTGTTATCATATGAATAACAATTAAAATGCATGGACCAACAGAAAAGATGACAAAAATCAAACTTACTCAAAATATGGTAGCAATCTCTATTAACCTAAAAAGAAACATTAATAACATTATTAACGTATCTTTGCGTCACTTTAGACTAAGCTGTTATCAGAAACCAGTCTTTGCAATTGTTTAGGGAACTTATGTCTTAACTGTAAAAATGACATGTTAAACCACCTCCTCTACTCTTAAGTCCTAACAATTGGGACCAGCTATAAGCAAGCATCAAATTCTGTTATTTTATTGTCATTGTTGTTCTTCTTAAAGGGCACCTAGAAAAGTCATTTAGCATGAGCTTATTTTCATGACTTTATGCATGGCTAGCATAAAACTTTGCCAAGTCAACAATGACAAGAATCTATTGAATCAAACAACTATAAATCTACAATGTCCCCAAGAAAACTTAAAATAATACAGTTCAATGTAACTGAGAAGCATATAAATATTGTAATATAATTATTCACTTATCTCTTTATGCCACAGCAATCTAAGTGGAAAATTCATGCACCCAATACCCATGTAGTTTGGAGAAGGCTTTCTTGGGTTTGTGCTTGACCTTGACAAGGGGTTAGAAAAGAATTGTTTTGTCACTTATCTCCAACACCTTGACACATTGATTAGCTTGAACTAGTAATCAATCTAACAGACGTTCAATATCTGGTTATTTTGCCTCTATTTGCAGTACCTTAGTCACTACACACAACAAGAATCAACTTTTAGTTTGGTAGGTGTGAAGTCGCATACAAGTCCATGGCATGCTACTGATAAATTGCTATGCGTTTGGTCTCTTTTGATACATTGACTCATAATCTATGTGATATGCTGATAAACTATCAATCTAGTAATACATCTCACAAGTAACATAGTGTTTCATGAGAGTATCGAGCTATGTTACCTAGACTCAGTATAGGTGTCGAATATATCTAGTGGTTGGACTTTTTCATTTTCAATTCCTAAGATACAGGGACCCAGCTATGTTTTTTTTCTGTTTTTTTTTTTCTTTGGGAAAGGAAACATAGATATATTTATATATAGGAGATAAAGCTGAAAGCACATAGGTAGAGATAAGATATCCCAATAACAATGAGACGATAAAACAAGATCCTAAACCCCACGAATTGTGATCCTCTAAACTAATACAAAATGGAGGACTAGCTCCTAAACCATTCCATCCAAGTATACCCTTTAGACAACTTTGAAACCAAAACCCAAGAAGCAGGAGAAATACTGCTCTATCCAAAATCATATCTATCTTATTTTCCATTCCTTTGAAGAGTCTTTTGTTCCTTTCTTCCCACAGGGCATACCAAGTAGCAAAAAAAGTGTATATCCTATAATTCTTGACAAGCGAACACCTCAACACTTTCGACGTCTCGAACCATCTTCCTTCTTTTGGGGATTTAAAATTTAAGGGACCTACTTTCCATCTGTTCCAAATTTCCTTCACCAACTTATAGCTGATGAAGATGTGGGAGGCGTCTTCTTCTACTTCCTTTCACAAGTAACACCATGATGGTTGCAGATACCAATTAGAAAATCTTTTTTGAATTTTACCTGCAGTGCTTATCTTCCCTATTCTTATGAGCTACCCCAGCATCTTTACTTTCATTGGAATTTTTGCTTTCCAAATGAAACTATGATGTTGGAGTTTTGGAATGTTTTGTTGAGAGAGGAGAAAGCAGAGGTATGATTAAACGAAGTATATGCCTAAGGAGTCCCCTATCCATATCCATCTATCTTCCTGGTCTCACCTGTTGCAATATATGCACTAAGATTTTCACTTCCTCTACATCTATAAAATACCTAGTAAAGTGAGATCACGCGTTCCCACCGCCCTCTTGCATGTTTTTGTTTGTGAAGAACTCACGAACAGTGTACCCTTGAAGCTAAGAAATCATCTATAGTCTAGGAAACTGCTCTTGAAGTATGGCATTCCCACACCATTATCTTCCCAAAATTTTATCTCCTTGTCATTTCCAACTTCCATCTTATGAATTTCCAAGGGCCCTATTTGTGGTTTTACTTATAGGGGCTATTGTTTCACACTGATCCATATCTCCATGAATACTCTTAATCTCCTTAGTCCACAAGGCTTCCAGATTTTCCTGCAACCTCCATGGTCATATAGCAGCCATGGCCTTATTCTTTATCAATAGATTTTCCTGCACCACATTCTTCCAAGCCACCAAAGCTTAGGATTTCTGCTTTATCTTCACTTTTTCACAGAAAATGCCTCATGATTTTTTTCTCTGTCTCCTACTACTGACACTGGCATCCTAAATATAGACATAAAGTGGGTAGGTAATGCTTCTAATATAGCTTTCACCCCTTGATAAAAATGACTTTTTTCCACTCATCTGCTCTTCTCCCTATCTTCTGAATAATTGGTTCCATATAACCTTTTGATCCCCCCGCAATTCCCAAATAATTCATTGGTCAATCTCCTTTACTGCACCCATCTGCCTACCCACTTCTTCAATTTCCTGACCTAAGATGTTGACTTCAATTTGTAAACTTTTGTCCCTGTTCACCTACAGCCCTGACAGCAAGCAAACACCTTGACAACCTTCATTGTGTTATCTCAATTTTCCTTCCCCTTCTCCCATAAAGAAGATGCAGTCGTCTGCATATTAAAATTTGATAATCTGAATACTCTCTTTGCCCACTTTAAAGCCCTCAATCAGCTTCCTTTCCATTGCCTTTATCATCAGCCCATGTATGCTGTCTGCCACCAGAGTATATAGGAAGGGGGACAATGTATCCCCCTGCCTTAGACCCCTTTCACCGTCAAACTTCCCCCTACGTTTTCCATTGATGAAAACTAAGTAATTTGCAAAGCATACACATACTCTTATCCACATACACCATTTTTGCCCAAACCCCTTCTTTCTCATTACAAAGTCTAAGTAGTTCTACTCGACCGAGTAATTTGTTGAGGATATCCATCCTCTTCTAAGGGGACGGGGCTGTTATATGGTATTAGTTCCTTCTTTTCTTTCTTTCACTCATTAATCTGCTTGACTTGTTCCCCTAATTAAAATGAATTTTAACTATTAGCTATTATCTTCTTTCATTCTCTCCTTTCTTTCCATAGGACAATTTATATAGTAATATTCTAAAATCTAAAGTGACGGACACATATCTGATACCTATGTCGTATGATTAAGTATCATATGAATTTAAGGGTTAAAGAATCTAGGTAATATCAGTATCAAGTACCAAATTTGCATCCTAATACTTTTGAATCTAGTAGTAAATCTTGAAGCAATAGAAGAATCCTATGATTCCATACAGGTTGCAACTTGCAGCACGCCTTGTGTTTCACATCACAAAGGCTTATATCTGCATACTCAATAACCAAATAATTGCAATATCCCATGCACACTATACCTCATCTCTTAGATAGGCGAGGAAATTCACTAGCAACTATTATTTGAAGCACACCAATGAATTGCCACCTATGACAATTATCCTTTCCTAAGTTGGATAGCAGACAACCACACCTATAACAACCTCCATTAAGTAGCCACTTGATTGCCACATGTAAGAATCCCAACCTCCTACGCTTTGTAGTAGTAATGCATCCATAATTGTTGAATTAATTATTTTTATTTGACTAGGAGCTTAATTTAAAGCTCTATCAAGGGTCTATTCTTTATTTAAGTTCTATAAATAGTCTCCACTAGGGTTGTACAGAGATTAGCTTATATAAATTAAATATTAAAAAAGAAGTCATATGTTTTTTTTCCTCATCCTCTTCTTCCCCTTCATCCATCTTCTTCTTTTGTCCTTCTCAACGTTGCATCAAACTGCTTCTGGCATACTCCTTTTGAAATTTGTCCTTCTCTTGGTCGAGTAGCAGTTGTGCATTGCCCCAACTGCTTGCCCGTCTTTCTCCCATGTTTCATTAGTTATGTAAAGCTACTATAACTGCTCTACACGTGCCTATCACTCATAGTTGACAATAAAATCGAGTCCGATAAGTGGCATTTCCTAAAACTCTTGTGCCATGCTTCAACTATTTACCAACCTGGCAAGGATTGGACCAAAAGAATAGCAATAGAAGAGAGCACCTGGAAATTTTATTTGTAGCACTGAAAAAGAATGTTTACAAAGAAGGAAATGGTTCTAGAGTTCAACTAATTCTCCTTATGTCACTTAGTTTCTTATGCACTGCCATAAAATGAAGTACACCTCTCTATAATTACTCTCATGTACCAACAAGAAAACTGAGAAAAAAAAAAAAAAAAACCTTCTCATAACAAACTCTCCAACATATTTTACGTCAACTTTTTGAGTATGGGTGATTGTTGCAGCAATTATTGAAAGCATTACGAGGAAATTCCAATGGAAAAATGAGGAAAGGGTGGAAGGCTACTGTCTGTTGAATGGTTACAGGTGGTTAGAGATGTGAAACATGGAGGCCTTGAGGTGTGTAACCTATGGGCAAAAGTAATCATGAGCATACATGGAGACTCGGATAAGTAGGGAATGCTTGCCATCTCAAACAGATTAACTTACAAAGCCCCTTGGAAATTCATAAGCTTGCTTTTTTTAAAAGAAACATCAATTCATTGATATGAAAAGATTGTTACAAGCATGAATAGGATATCACCTAACCATCTACAAATACAATAGGGGCAGACAACCTTGCCCTACCCATCCCCACCCCCCACAGACATTACAAGATATTCCCCCACCCCTGCATCCAATCCGAAATGGAATACCCCAAAGATAAGGGACGATTACTTATCCAAAAGGACGCTAAAACTCTTCCTAAATCTGAGTAGGCGAGAGGGCTCTACCCTCAAATATTCTTGCATCTCTCTCCTTCCATAGGCACCAAAGCACCGCCAAACTAGTCACAAGTCAATGAGCTCGCCATTTCATACAAATCTCCTCTCAAAACGAACATAGGATAAACTGCACATACTGCTCACTCTCCGCAAAAATGGCAGGAAACTGCTTCTACCTCGTATTAACTTTCTCTAAGGCCACCTCCCAAGCAAAAAGCTTAACTTTGGATGGAATGAAGGGCCTTCCATATCTCCTGAAATAGATGGGACGGCATAGCCATGGGAGCATCAGACAAGGAAGAGAAAAAAGATTTAGTAAAAAAAATACCCAAAAGCCTCTCTAAACCACACCATTTTATCCTGCTTATCCTGCAACACACAATGCCTTAATAAAACTAGGAGAGCTCTCTCTTCCTCTACACAATGCCAGCTAATGAAAGACCTCAAATGTAAATTCCATTGAATGGGACCCAACCCATCAATCTGCCCACTAAAAAAGGAAATAGGACAGTGATGACCTTTAGATTGTATGTACAGCCTAGGAAACAGCCCATCAAAAACCTCATTCCCCAACCACATATTCTCCCAAAACCGAATCATATCACCTCTTCTTACCCATAGCCAAATCTTTGGGGCATAACAATGGAATAGAGAGTGGATGAACTTCCAAGGACTTCTGTGAGTTGCATTACTCTTAAGCCCTACATCTTGGCCGTTGATGTTCGCGCCATGCCTCCTTTTGATCACACGGGCCCAAAGCTTATCTTGCTCTCTAGGGAATCTCCAGAGTCACTTATGCGCCAGCGCCTTATTCTTTACAACTAAGTTACCAATCTGTAACCCGCCAAATTCCTTCTTTAAGTGAACCTCACTTTTATTTCACTAAATGTAGCCCGTTACCCTCTTCCCCTCCTTTTCACAAGAAATCTCTCATTAATTTCTCTATCTTGGAGGCTTCTCCCTTTGGAATTTTGAAAATTGACATGTTGGTAATGCATCCAACACCACTTTAATTAAGATAAGTCTATCCTCTTTAGAAAGAAATATTCTCTTTCACCCATCTAGCCTCCTAACCACCTTGGAAACCACCGGCGCCCAAAACGCTTGAGAACCAAGCTTCCCTCCAAGAAGCATCCCTAGATACTTTAACGACAATTCTCCCTGCTCATAGCCAATTCTAGATGCAATCCGATGCACCCATTCTTCATCTATAGCTATTCCGATAATGCATGTTTTGGACATGTTAATGCGCATCTGTAGCCCAACGGAAACATTGAACTATTCAAAAGGCATTCACAAAGTTCTCCTCCACACCATCCAAGAATAGAAGGGTATCATCCGCAAACGACAAGTGCGTAACTTCAACTTTGTCTGTGCCCACCGCAAATCCCCGAATCTCATGCATCTTCCTTCCTTCATCAATCAAGCAACCCAACACATTCACCACTAAATTGAACAAAAAGGGAGACATTGGGTCTCCTTATCTTAATCCCTTTTGAGCTTCATTACCCCTCGGCCTTCCTTTAATGAAAATGGAGAATGTAGTAGATCTCAAACACCTTTGAATCCAGCTCCCCCACTTACCACCAAACCCCTTCTTTTCTAACACAAAATCAAGGAAATTTCAATCCACCATGTCGTAGGCCTTTTTCATATCAAGCTTGTCAACCGCTCCCTTCTTATTCGTCACCTTGTATTCTTCCACTATCTCATTCGCCACTAGCACTGCATCCATGATATTCCTGTCTCTCACAAAGGCCAACTAATTTTCCAAAATTGTATCCCCCATCACGCTTTTAATCCTATTAGTCAAAACCTTTGTAATGATTTTGTAAAAACTCGTCGTAAGGTCAATAGATCGGAAGTCATTCACCCTCCTCGCTACATTCTTCATTGGAATCAAACAGCTATATGTCTCATTGGTGCACTTATTCACCTCTCCTGTTTGATAAAACTCCTCCATGACCACCATTAAATCCCCTTTCAAAATGTCCCAACTCTTTTGGTAAAAATATCATAGGAAACTCATCTAGCCCCGAAGCCTTACAGCTATCACACTCAAAGATTACCGCTCTAACTTCTTCCTCTGAGAATTGACCTTCCAACCTCTTACTGTCTTCCCTATCAATTTTTTTTTTTGAAACAGAAACATATATATTAATAGTAAGATAAGTACAAGAAGTCGGATGAGCTATCCGGATTTTACATTTCAATACAATTTTCAAAAGACTGTAAAATACTGCCTCCTCTTCCAATCCATTCTCCAAAGGAGTACCCTAAACCTAGCTTAGTACAACAAATCCAAGAAGCAAAAATATTGTTGGACCGCTCCTAAACCATCCTTTCTGTTTTGATCTTGTTAGAGAAGATTCTTTGGTTTCTTTCCTCCCAAACAACATACCATACTGCTGTTAGGACTATCTTCCGATAAGGCTTGAGCTTTGATAGAATATTATTGTCCGAAAACTGAAACAGATTCTCCACTGGGGGAGAGACAAAACAGGTGTGAATTTAGTTCCATTTCCTCAATACATATTTCACCAAATCACACTCAACAAGCAGGTGGACAGTCGATTCCTCCTTCTTCCTGCACATAGAACAAATAGAAGGATTAAGAGTATGATCGGGGAATCTCTTCTGAATATTTTCTGCTGTCTACAGCTTGTTTAGGCTGACAATCCACATGAGAATCCTTGCTTTTAGGGGTATTTTCATGCTCCAAATAAACTCTACTGGGATTTTAGTATGATCTTCTGCCTGTCCAGCTAGACCCTCCATAAAAGATCGCACTATAAATTTTCTGCTACTGTCTTTGATCGAGTTCGACCTGTCCTCATCATCAATATTGCTCAAATGAAAGTTCTGAAGGATATTCAACAAGCCTCCCAATTCCTCCACATGGTCCACACCAATATTGCTATTTATATGACGATTCCACCCCCATTGAGTCCTTCCATCCACACTAATTCTACTGCAGAAGTTAGAAACTGCTCCTTCCTTTTTCTGTGATAGTCTATATACATTAGGAAAGCTATCTTTCAGCTTGTTATGCCCACACCATTTGTCCTCCCAGAATTTTACCGTATCCCCTTTCCCAATCTTCCACACAATGTGAGGTTCTAAGTGCTTATACTGTTATACAATCTGGATATATCTTTCCATGGGACCCTGTGACTTACTTTCCTGCTAACCCCCGCTTTCCTCCCGAAACCTTCAGATCCATGGATGCTTCGTATTATCCGGGCCCACATAGCAGTCGGATTTTCCAGCATCCTCCAAATTCATTTACCCCTTAATTCCAAATTTCATCTTATTAAGTCCCCAATTCCTAAACCCCCTTCTTTGATCTGTTTATTTACTTGCTTCCAACTAACTGTGTTCTGTCCTTTATCAGAATCTTCATGTCTCCATAAAAAATCTCGGATCTTCCTTTCTATATCATGGGCAACTGATTTCGGAATCTTGAACACGGATAGAAAATACGTTAGAAGGGCCTCCAACACAACTCGAATGAGGAGCAACTGTTCGCCTCAAGACAAATAGCTCTTCTTCCATCTAGCTATATGCCTCTGAACTGTTTGAGACATTGCTTCCCAGAAAACTGATTTATTTGAATTTCCTTCTAGAGGGAGGCCCAAATAAGTCGTAGGCCAACTCCCGGGGGCTACCCCTAAAGCTTCAGCTGTATTATCCACCTTAGAAACTTGAACATCCATCCCCAACAGCTGGCTTTTAATGTCATTTATCGTCATTCCTGTCAAAAAACAAAATGTCTCGAGAATCTGTTTTACCGTTAGAATCTCCTCCTCCTTGTCTTTCGTGAAGATAAGGCAATCATCAGCAAATAGAAAGTGCATTAGCCTTACCTTCTCCTTTCCAATCTCTATACCTTTTAACTTGCCTGTTTGAACTGATTTTTGAATTATCCGTGTTAGAGTATCTGCAGCTATTGTGAATAGGAAGGGGGACAATGGATCTCCTTGTCTACGGCCTCTATACCCATCAAACTTCCCGTGCGGTTTTCCATTTATGAAAACTGACTAATTCACTGTTTTGAGGCAAGCCTGTATCCATCTCCTCCACTGGTTTTTAAAACCTTTCTTTTGGAGAACAAAATCCAAGAAAGTCCATCTAACTTAATCATAGGCCTTAGCTAAATCAACTTTTAGGACATAACCTTATTTGCCACTAATTTTATGTTCTTCAATCGCTTCATTAGCAATCAAGATTGCATCCATAATTTGTCTTGAGGCCACAAAAGCCATCTGATTTTCCCTAACTGTTTTGGGGAGGACAGTTCACAGCTTATTCGCCAAGATTTTAGCAATTATCTTGTAAAGGCTTGTGGTAAGACTTATGGGGCGGAAGTTTCCAATTTTTATTGAATTCAGTTTTTTTGGAATGAGACATATATAAGTTTCATTCACCTTTCTATTTATAATGGCATCCCGGTGGAATTCTTTCATACAGGCTATGATGTCTTCTTTAACAATACTCCAATTCCATTGAAAAAAGGCCATCGGGTATCCGTTCGAGCCTGGAGCTTTTCCCCCATCATAGCTGAAAACAGCTTCTCAAATTTCCTCTTCCTCAAACTCCCTTTCCAACCACTCACTATCCTCCTTCTGAATCTGTTTCCATTCCAGACCTTCTACAGCCCATTTTTAGCACTAGGTTCCTTTACCAAATCAGAGAAATAGTTCAAAATTATATTGTGAATTTCCTGGTCTTCTTCAACTAACTGTCCATTATTATTCTCGAGTTTTGAGATTGTAGTCTGAGCCCTTCTAATTGAAAGAATTCTATGGAAAAATCTTGAATTCACATCCCCTTCCTTAGCGCATCTTATCTTTGCCTGTTGCCGGTAGAGGTGTTCCTGTCTGCACTCAATGATCTGAATTTCTTCAACTATCTTCCTTCTTTCCACCAAAGGATCCTGAGAATCCTCAGTCTCCAGTCTCTTATCCACCCTTTCCAACTATCCCCTCAATTCTGTTTGTCTAGTTCGATCCTCATTAGTTTGCCCCTTTGCCCAGTCCTTTAGCTTTCTTTTCAGGTTACTAAGTTTCTGCATTATTTTATAACCCACCCATCCTTGGCAATTATCAGATTCTCATTCCTCTTTTATCATTTGCAGAATTTTTGGCTGTTTGAGCCATTCATTGTTGAATTGGAATGGGGCAGGCCCCCATTTTACTTTCTCAGTATCAAGTAATATCGGCCAGTGATGAGATATCAATCTTTGAAGGCCCCAAATTCTCTACTGGGGAATCTTTCGCACCATTCCCCGTTACAAAGAAACCTATCGAGTTTGGCCATGACTGGATTGATTCTTCCATTACTCCAAGTGTAGGAGAGGTTCTTCAGATCTGGTTCAAACAAGTTTATCTCCTGAATCCAAGATTCGAACATCCTCATTGAGTCCTTCGCCTGCTGGCTGTTTCTTTTCTACCCCCAGCATTCTGATCATGTTAAAGTCCCCTCCCACGCACCAGGGATCTTGGATACTGACAGACAGAGCCGCGATTTCAGTTAAACAGTTCTACTTCCCTTGGCGACTATAGGGGTTGTACACCACTGTAAACCACCAGCTACCCTCACTCCCACTGTTGGTTTTAATGGATAGGGAGTGCATTCCTTCCATTTTGTCAACCACCTTTATGTTTCGAACGTCCCACATAATGAGAATCCTGCCTGTCGTACCTTCTGCTGGAAGGCTTGCCCACCCCACAAATTTTCTTTTCCATAACTGGGAAATCAGACTTATACCCACTTCTTCCTTCTTGGTTTCTTGGAACGTGACCAAGTCAGCTTTTGCTGCTAAAAGTTGATCTAATGAGTCTCTTCTTCGGCTCAGACCCACGTCCTCTAATATTCCAACTTAAAATCTTCATAAAGAACAAAAGAAGCCCCCCAATACCATCTAGTTGACCTACTGGACTTTGATCAATTGTGCATTGATCGACAGCAGGAAATTGTTGACCCTTTCATACTCATGATGTTGTGTTGTCACTTCTCCCTGTCTACTTTCCGACCGTTTCATCATCTGTTGTTCCCCTTCCGAGATGAACCTTTCATAAGTATGTAGTGCAGCAATCTCAGTGGATTGTCACCCAGCATTATCTTCTTTGTTTGAGTCCATCTCAGGTGGATGGCCCTTTGTTTCACTCAAAGAAGAAGAGGTAGTAGAGTTGGAATCAGAGGTGCATACCTGAAAGTGTTCATCCTCGTCCTGTGGTTCTGTTCCACTACCTGGGCCAGTATCCACTCCGGTGAAATCAGCATCCGTATACTGGGTTTCTGGTACTCATTCGGAGCCTTCACGATCCTGTGGATCCGGGTATTCAGACTTCGTGCCTAGATCCGTCTCATTTTCTTGTAACATATTTCCCCAGTGGACCGCCATGCCTGTCAGGCCCCTAGGCCCTTTCTTTTTTGTTCTCTGGTATAAATGCAAGATGGGCCACGCTTTTTTAAAATTCTGCAGCCCACTTTCCTTGTAGAGTCCAACCTCGTCCAGCCCACTTGACTTCCTCCTTGGGGTTGTATCTTTGGGGCCCAGCCCATTTTCATCTTCCCGAGTCCAGCCCTTCTCCTGGTGGCCCATTTTCATTTGGTCAACCGTTTGGCTGTAGGCCTCTTTCCAATTCTTGCCACATTTTCATCCTCCGTTGTCTCCTTCCCATTTGCTCCCCTCCCCGCATCCGCTGTGATCTCTACAGTGTCGTCTGACATGTACTGGTCCTCGGAATAAGGCTTATCATCTTCATTCTCGAGATACACATCGTCTTCCTTGCTACTGGAGATAGCGATTGCCAATTGTCTCCGGTCGCCCGGCCTTCCTTTTCCGATCTCGAACCACTTCGTCGAGTGTTTCCCAGTGAACTGGTCTAATATTTGTTGTCTGAGTTCTTTGACCTTTGCTTCCCAGTTCCGTTCGATTTTCACCAGCCTCAGTTTCTACACTCTATCTATGTCGTAGATCTCGAACTCCTTTGGAAGGAAACCAAACTCGTGCCCTCGAAGTTGCAAAAACACCATCTCCATGTATGCCAAAGAGCTTGTGATTGTGGCTATGTCCAAAAGACCGCCACACTGTTCACCAATCTTGTTAAAGGTGTGGATACTCCATTTCTCCGGTTTAATACCCTCGACCCCCGCTGCCATCTCTGTGCACCATTCCTCGAAGAAGAAACCCCCCCAAAGTGGTTTGGTATTTGCCTATTCGGACAATCTTAAACTCTACCTCATCCTGACAATAGATTAACCCTCTCGCAAAATCCAGTTTCCGGATATGTATCTCCCTCTTCAGAATTCTCCGTACCGATTTTTCAATAACGTTCCACCCAGTTTCATCTGATGTTCTGATTATCAGAAAGTCTTTGCCCCCTCTCGTATTCCTGTTTTGGTTTCTCACTCTCTGACTTTGTAGTTCTCTCTCTGTATTCCTTCGTCTCCTTCTCCGTTCACCCTGTTCTCTCCTTCTCGCCTCCCTATTTCGACTTTCCTCGTCCACTGCAACTGTCTTTGCAGTTTGTGGAACGTCCCACTTCTCTGTTTCCAGTTTCTCCTTCCTCATCCGAGTATCCTCCTCTCGGACAACCGCCTCTAAAGCCTTCCACTTGTTTCGCCATGTCTCCGTGTTGTTCTCTTCTGGGAGAATGATACTCTCCAATCGACCTAAGGTTAACTTTGTAATATTAATGAAGCGTCCCTTGTCGTTCACCAAGACTTCCATAAGGATACTATAACCTAGTCCTCTGAACACCCCGATCCCGACCTCTGTGTGTCTGTCTACCAACGCCTTTTCCACTCGTCTCTTTATCCACTGCGCTGCTTCTTTGGACAAGGCCAAATGGAAGTGTCTTTGTCTCGTCACTTCCTAAAGTATAATCTCTTTTGAATCTCTGGTTGAGCAAACCGAAAAATATTTAAAAGACGTGGCGAATGAGAAATAGCTCCACTCCCCATTTGACGTTTCACCAACTGGCCTTTATTAGCCTTAACTAGTTTTGACCGTGTGGAAACTAATTTCTTTTCATGGAAACTGATAGTCTCTGGTTCCAGTCTCCTTTGTATTTTGTCTTTTCTATCCTGTCTTCTCCTCCGGTCCACCACGGTCCTTCCTCTTTGTCTTCTTCCTCATTTGATTTGACCAGAATATTCTTCCACGTCCGCAGATCCGCTTTTGCATGCCAACTTGTTGCACTATTCCATTGGTCTCCTTCCTTCTGATTTTCTCCATTTCCAACTATATGCTTCCTTGGACTATCTCGGTAGTCCTTTCGAGGGTGTTCTATTGTCCTTTTTTCTCTGTAGTTGTGATACGAAATACTGTCGGCGTTGTTCCACTACCTGGTGCGATCCTTTCGCCGTTCTTCTCGAGTGCTCCATTGCCATTCGACATGATTGCTCCTTCGCCATTCGTTTCGGTCCATTGTCGTTATTTGTCTTCCCTATCAATCAGATTCCACTTTATTCCTTCGAAACCCCATACCTGGCTAGTTTTCTTTCCAAACACATTAGAAAAATGCCCCACTATGTGCTCTACTATCCCTTCCTCCTCCTCAATCACTTCCCCGTTATCCCCTTCTAATTTAGAAACAAGATTCTTCACCTTCCTTCTACTCAGAATTCGATGGAAAAACTTTGAGTTAGCATTGCTTTCTTTTACCCATTTAATACGAGCTTCTATCCATGCTCCCTGTTCCATCTCCCTATTCAACTTCCAAAGCTAACCTGTTTTTCCCATCTCTCCCTCCTCCGCTCCTGATCCCACTAACTACCACCTCCAACCAATCTAGGTCCTCAATGCAATGCTCCAATTCTTTCCGTCTTCTCTCCTCAGTACCCAACATAGATAGCCCGCATGCATAACACACCTCCTTCACTATCCTCAACTTCTGCATAAATTTGAATCCCTCACACCCCTCCAGGTTATGGGAATTCCACCAACGATCTACTTTATCCACAAAATTCGAGACATGCAACAATCAGCAGTCGAATCTTTTTGGAATAGGGCCCCACACTAGTTTAGATGTGCTTAAGTAAACTAGCCAGTGATCGGAGACAAACCTCCCCCCTACTTCTTGTCTACAACACTGAAATAAGTTAGCCCAACCATCACTGAACAAGAATCTATCAGGCATGCAGCAACCTGGATCCCTTAAAAAATTAGACAATGTGAAAGAGCAATTGAGTAGAGGAGATAAGTGAAGACTCAATTCCTTTACCACATTGTCAAAATCCCTCATACTTCTAGTAGATCTCCCATTATTTTTTTCTAAGGCAAAGAGAACCACAATGAAGTCGCCCCGCACACACTACCTATCTCCACAAAGCACGCTTAGCCCCCTAATTCATCCCACAAGTAATCAAGGCCTCATGTGCCACTCGAACCATAGACTCTAGTTAACCACTATTCCTCCTCATTGAGTTGCCTCACTTTAACTAAAACTGTGAACTGCCCAATGATTTCTTCAATGATTGTACAACTCCTAGTCTCCCAAGCCACTAATAAGCGTCCAATCCTTGAATCTAGATTGCCACAACGTCCCTGTCAACTCCCTTCCCATTTTACTCCTTTTTACCTCCTAAAGGGTAATAATATTTGGATTATTGATGCCAATAAACCTTTTTACCATTCTATACTTATTTTTCGAACCACACCAACGAATATTTCAAGATAAAATCTTCATTGAAACCTACTAAACCCAATCACCCTTGGAGAAGAGTATACCCCATTACACCCCCAATCCTTCCCCCTTCTTTGCTTTCTCTCCTAATTTAGTCAGCAAGATGTTAATTTTTGCCAAAAAATTTTTCACCTCTTCCTTACTAAGGTCGTCTACCGGCTTACTAAAATCCCCCTTAAGCAGGTTTTAACGGATATGAAACTAGAGTTGGGCACTAGAGAAAGGGATACGTCCAAACAAAGGGGAGAACCACAACCCCTTTCTTGACCTTGCCATAAAGAATTTAGAAAGGCCCCTCGACTTTCCACTTCATCTTCCTCCTCATCACCTTCAGACAAGTCCTATTCATCTGAAGAGTTGATGCAATAGCTTGAAGAGTCAGCCTAACATGATTCTAACGTCTTCTCTTCCTCTGACTCACCACTGTTATCACTTTCTTCATCGCCACTCAGAACTGTCTTCTTTTGCCTTGCTCCACTCCGAATATTCTCCCCAACCGCCCTTGCATTATCGGTGTGCATGGCTTGATGGACAAGCACCTTATGCTTCGATCTCTTCCTATACACCTGCATGGGAAATCCTTGAGAATGCCCAGCCTCTTGCTAGCTTCCCCCTTGAAAATCTCAACAGCATGACCCTCTTCGTTTGAAACCAGCTGAAAATCGTGGGCCTCGCTTCTCCCACTCCTAGCCCGCAACCATTTCAAATGTTGCCCATGGGTCGAACTCCTCTCCACACCTCTGGGCTGCATTTCTCTGCTATCTGAACCTTCTTGGGCCGCACATGTACCAGGCCCATGTGTCCGTCCCAACTGGTAACCCTGGCTCAAGTTACTCTCCACACCTCTGGACTGCACAACTAAACCTTATGTGTCTTCACGGGCCCCGCTCTCTCCAAGGCCCACAAGCCCATCACAGCCTACCTACACTTGGACCGCCTCCCCATTCAAATGGGCCTGCATTGGCCCATGTCCCACGCTACTGTCCCCCTTCTATTCAACTCCAGATCCAGTCCAACAATGCAACCCCCTTCTCGACCCATTGCACGACCCTGGTTTCTGTCACTCTCACTATCTAGAAATTCAAATCTTCTATTGTCGCCCACTCTTTTGTTATCGCTCTTGAAGATTGTATGTCTTTCCTTACCGAAAGTGATTCGATGCAGCGAACGTTCCAAACGCAAAGAGTGTCCCCCTTTATCAGGTTCTCCACCAACCCCTTCGTCCTGTACAATCAAGTCTTCTACACCTTCTACAACAACGACTGCCGCACTGTCTCTCGTACACCCAACCAATCACAATGCCGGTCCTACAACCCCCACCTAACTCTCGTTCGCAACCATCTTTCTGTACCTTGACACGCAACTCCGATTTGCACTAACGACGTCTTCCGACACCAGTAAACACTCTATTATGTGCTTGTAAACCTCTCTTCTTCGTGTAAGTTTGGATTCACATTATTTGTCTCCCTGTTGTGCTCTCTTCCCTAATAATCATCATCTTCTAATTTAACATGAAACAAACAAACGGAGAAACACTCATCTTCTATGTGGATTTCCATGTTTTCTGGTAAAAAATCATTGCTCCAACCCTCAACCTTCGTACATGTCGTATCGTACACCCCTCCTTCAACTAATAGCGAATTTAGCTCTATCAATCCCCCACACTTCAGCGCAATTTCATCAAAAGTTATCTTTGTCCATACTGCAACAGGCACGCCTTTGATTCCTATCCACTCCTTCTGGCAACAGAAAACCCGATTAGACCATTGTAATCCTTTTTTCTAAATCTTTATTTCATAGTTCAAGACTAATTTTATTTTCCCCTTCAATAGCGAATTCCGCTCTGCTTTTGATGAGCACTTGAGTATGGCTTTATCCCCACATATGGGAACCATCTTGCAAGCTATGTGAAGCTGCTGAGATACTTCTTCTATATCTTCCCATCGCGTTTCATTTGAAAATCTCCTAATAGCAACCACAGACAACTCTGACCCATGAGGCTTCCAACTCTGTTCTTTGGCCTGAAACTCTGACCCATTGCAAGTTTCCTCCCTTGATCACTTTTGTGCCTTGCCCCCTTGTCACAGTCCAGACCAACACTTCGCACCGCTCCTATAACATGGTCTGCCCTACCTTTGTCTCCAACAGTGGAGTAGCATACCTCCAAATCATGTTGTAGTCCCTCCCAATTACAAATCCTGTCTTCCTCTAAAACAATGATTATTATCTGGCATCCATTTTCAACCTTCAACACCTTAGAAAACTCCCCTTATGATCAGTGAAAGTGTTTGCTATCAACACAGCCCTTTTGCTCCTCCACACCCTCTTGAAACTACCGTCTCTCCTCTTTTTGGTCGCCTCAATCAATGTCTTCATTAATAACTTACTTGTGTCAACATGAAGCTCTATCCGAAAGTATGATCTTATATATTCTTCAATGACCAACACATTCCACCGTTTAGATCTTCACCCCTTGATCTTCCACTCCATTAATTGCACGAAATTAATGAAGTAGATGATCCAAATTGTTAGAAGGGAATGACCCTCAACACTTAGGGAGCAGTTATCCAACAACTCCAAACCAAGTTTCCTAAATTGGATCGAATTCCAACAAATTCAGCCCATTGCTTCCTTTATAGATATGATCTAACCCCCGAAAATTCATAAGCTTGTCAATTCCTACTTTTACGCAGCACATGAAATGGAAGGTAGGACACAGGCATGCAATCAAATTCTAGGAAGAGAAATGATGTGGTACTACTTCCTTTCAAGAGCAATTCCCTCGCCTATATAAATTATCAACGGTACATAAAGCCCCGATTAATGCCTTCATAAGTAGCAACAATCAAAATACAAAGCAAGAAATCAACTGCAGACTAAAATTCGCAC
>JAJIYU010008358.1:0-18048 GCA_030144865.1 Tinospora cordifolia | reverse complement strand
CTCTCTCTCTCTCTCTCTCTCTAGTAAAGCTTCCTTTTTCTTTCCTTTGATTTAGCATGGATTGCTTCATATAATAGCTATTACTTTATTTTTCCTTCTAATGAATCTCAGGATGAATCCTGTTTTAAAAGTTAAATTATTCAGTTATAATGTTCATAATTTTAAACTAAATATCAAATATAGTGCGTGATTTATATGTTTGACTTAAGTTCTCTGCTCTTTTTTTACTTTTTGTCAACTTTTTCAATGTAAGTTGTTTTTTTACCCTTCTTTTTTTGTGGCTTAGTGGCAAATTTTTATTGTTCACTTTCCTCCTATATATTCTGATGTCTGGACTCTTCAGTTTTATTTTCTAGACTTTTTTTTTTGTTTTCATTAGTGTTGATTAAAAGTTATTTAATTCAGGAGCTTGCTGGGATAATTAAACTTTCAACATACTCTAGTTTTAGTCTATTTGAATGTCGAAAAGTTGTCACTGGGTCCAAATCACCTGAACCTGGAAATGGTAAGGTTCTTGTTATCTTGTACGTACTTATTGAGTCTTAATTGACTGTTCACTTCGATAATCATGTGATGTTGAGTTCTCATGTCAAACAGAAGATTTTATTGGGTTAGATGACAATAAATATATTGGGGATTTACTGGCTGAATTCAAGGCTGCCAAAGATCGGAGTAAAGGGGAGATCTTGCACTGTAAACTTACTTTCAAGAAGAAGTTGTTTCGAGAGTCAGATGAAGCAGTTGCTGATCCCATGTTTGTTCAGTTGTCCTATGTGCAGGTGTTTTAGTTCTTTTTTAGTATCATATGGCCTATTTAAGTATTTCTTGACCTTTTCATAATGCTACTTATTTTCATTTAGTTTAATTTATTATTTTTTTAAAGTTTTAGACTTCTTGCTTACCATATGGCATGTTGCAGTTGCAACATGATTATATTTTAGGTAATTATCCCGTTGGTCGAGATGATGCTGCACAACTATCTGCATTGCAAATATTGGTTGAGATAGGATTTATTGGCAGCCCTGAGTCATGCATGTTAGTAAATATGCTCCCTTTTCTCTATGTATGTTTATCTTTTGATGAATTGTTGCTAAGATGATGCCTTATATTTTTAGTGAGTGGACGCCACTTCTTGAGAGATATTTGCCTAGACAAATTGCAATTACGCGGGCAAAGAGAGAATGGGAATTGGATATTCTTTCCCGGTATCATTTAATGGTAACTCTATCGGATCTTTTTTACTTTATAATGTATAATTTATTGCTTTTTTCTTCTAGTATATCTAGGATTCTTCATGGGCCACTGCACTAGTCCTTTAAGAAGTATGTGAACCTCACCATATTCCCTCTTTGGAAAGTGGAAACTCTAACCTCACTAGGGTGTGATTTGAATTTAGGATTCTAGCTTCCTTAGATGGATTCTTGGTCATTGTACCAACCCCAAGTTGGGAACATCTTTGATTTTGTTGAAATGCAAAATTCATGAAAATGAATTGGGTTGATAGCTGACTAGTAATCTTGGTTGAAATTGATCTCTCTCTCTCTCTCTCTTTGAGAAAAGCTCTTGCGCTTAAAATGCTCCTTTTATCTGTATGGTTCTTTTATTTCTTGATTTGAATTTCTGCGAATGCTTTTTTTGCTCCCAGTTCTAATTTAATTTGGGTCACTAATATTATATGGTGTTTTAGTATCTTACAATTACTGTATGGTACATTGTATCTAGCACTTGCATTTGCTTTATGTTTTTCCTTGATCCTGTGGTGCATGTTGTTGATATGAGGTTGGCTATTTTGTTTAGGGTTTATGTGCTACCTAGTTTCATCTTATCTTTCAATCATTATTAGCTATTGTCATACACCGAGATTACCATTTGAAGAACTTCTCTTCCTTCAGTTCAAAAATATTGTTTTTGCAGGAAAATATTTCTAAAGATGATGCTAGGCAGCAATTTCTCCGGATCTTGAGAATCTTGCCTTATGGGAATTCGGTTTTCTTTAGCGTAAGGAAGATTGATGATCCCATTGGGCTTTTACCTGGACGAATTATTTTGGGCATCAATAAACGTGGAGTGAGTTATTGACATGCAGTACTCGACTAACTGTATATTTTATAAACTTCAGATTTGGTTAATGATAAAACATGAATCTTCTTGCTTACTCGTTTCCAGGTTCATTTTTTTCGTCCAGTTCCAAAAGAATACTTACATTCTGCTGAGTTAAGGGACATAATGCAATTTGGAAGTAGCAATACTGCTGTATTTTTCAAAATGAGAGTTGCAGGAGTTCTCCACATTTTCCAGTTTGAAACTAAACAGGTTTTGGCTTCTCCCCTTTTGTGCTTTGTTCTTTAACCATGTCATTGTTCTATTTTATGCTTGTTACAAATTTATGATAGAAAAGTAAATATTTGGATCCGTTGCAGGGGGAGGAAATTTGTGTTGCTCTTCAAACACATATCAATGATGTAATGCTTCGTAGATATTCAAAGGCACGTTCTGCTGCAACTAGCTCTATAAATGGAGACTCTGTTCAGAATCATAAGCCTCCCACTTTAGATGCTTATGAGAAGCGAATGCAGGATTTATCTAAAGTGGTTGAAGAATCTCAGAAGAATGCTCAACATGTAATCTTGCCTATACTTCTTGATTGATTTCCATATGATTAGTGAGAATACTTGAGATATGTCTATTACATTATGCCATTTGAATATTGAGTCCTTACTGCTACATCTCAACCATTTTCAACTTTTGCTAATCTTAATAAGTAAGAAGAAATGATTGTCATCAATTTTTCGATATACCCCATCAATCGCTCTCTCTCTGTCTCTCTCTCTCTCTCTCAAGAAAAAAGATAAAAGTATATTGATGATAATGATAGAGGATATGACTGAGTAAGAGTACGAACCCAAAAGCACACAACACATACCAACCAGAACCCTACATGCAACTATGCTAATTCCTAGTCCATTTAGAAATAGTAAAACTTGTCAGTGTTGTCAAGATGCCGCCTAGACGTCGCATAGGCACTGCCTAGGCGTCTAGGCCCCCTTAATGCCTAGGCCACCGCCTAGGCGCTTGGAGGGCTTCTCTGTAAATTTAAAAAAAATTGGGAGAGCTTTTAATTACTTAATTAATTTTTTAATTTTAACCTTCATCTAATAATTTCGTTCGCAAACCTCTCAAAGTCAAATGACTCGAACCAACTCCGACGATCACCTCTAGGACTTTGGCGATCATCTCTGACACTCCGGCGAGCAACTCCGACGTCTTCTTCAGTGAGCGACTCCGACGATTCTCTCCATCTCACTATGTGTCTCTCCCTTTCTCTCGGTTTTCTCCCTCTCTCTTTTCTCTCTTTTTGCGTCTCTCCTGCTCTCTCTTTTCGTATCTCTCGTTCTCTCTTTGTGCATCCCTCCCTCTCTCTCTACTCTCTTCCTCTCTATCTTTCTACATCTCTCTTCTCTCTCTCTCTATCTACTTCTCTTCTGTCTCTCTTTTGCGTCTCTCATTCTCTCTCTACATTTCTCTCTCTCTCTCACACAATTAGCTCTTCTTTTTGGAATCTTATGAATATGAAGTATGTAAACTTATGATGATCATGAGTTTATCATAATGTATTATCTAATATGTTATTATTTATAATTTTGTAATTTATATATCATTAATTAATTAAATGTAAAATATAAATAGATAAAATTATAAAAAAGTATTAAACAATTCTTTAGGAAAATGTATGTATATATATATATTGAGTAAGGGACCAATAAATAAATATTTTTTCAGAGACATTTAAATAATTATTTTAATGATTGTCTAAGCCCCGCCTAGTCTTCGCCTAGGCCTCACCTCGTCTTATGGAGGCTTATTGTCTTAAACCGCCTTACTGTCTTGACAACACTGAAACTTGTGGTGAGATTAGAAGCTACAACCAAATTATAAGTGGTTAATTCTAATCTCATCCCAAAAATTGCTACCCATCTTTAAGGGACTTGTCAAAGGCCCTCAAAGAAAAACAACAATTTTATTGATACTTCTCTCCATTTTGGATAGCTGAAGGAGACGATGCGGGGACATACTCTCCTCTAAAGCTAACTGGTTGGAGATGATGTTTTCAGACGGCCAAAAGATCTTGTTGATCTCAAAAGGAGGAGTCCTTGATACATTTCCTCTTGAAGATTGTTTGACTAATGCCAAACATTAGCTTAAATTAATTATGTCTGGGTCTTTCGATTTACCCTCTTTTGCAGTGAGTTCTGTTACTTCTACTTTGTTGTCTCTTCTCAATTTGGACAAGCTGCATCGAAAACCTACAACTGCCTGGAATTTTAACTACATCTACACAATTGGGTCTTGTACCATATATGATATAATTTCTCATAAGTAGAAATACGTGAATCTTTACTATTCTTTTGCAGCTCAATATCCTTATTTCATTATTTGGCTTTAATTTTCTGCTTCCTATAACTTTTTGTTTCTGCCATAAAATTCTTTCTTTTATGTAAGTGTTCTTTTTGTTAAGAAGATGGAGACAATACAATGGAAAAGAACAATTAAGGAATCTCTGATTCTCTCCGTGATCCAGTAACTGCATTTGAAATACTTAAAAACAAGCTATCGAACTTACTCCAGTTTTGAAGCGATCTTGTGCTTGAGCCCCAAAAAACCCTTCCAACAATTTTAGCATCAGAAAAAGCACTTACTTCCATCTCTGTTCAAGATTCTCGTCTGTCTTTATTTGAGATCATTTTCCTCCCCTACTGCTACTGCCGCCACCACCACCACCATCACCGCCCACCAACACACACACATATGTGCAACACATTGTGGTTCGTTCTCCATCTGTTGAATCACATATTTGGGATCAAATCCTTGGTCGAATTTGGAAAACCTAACCTCTCAAAGCATATTGAATTTTTCATCATATTGCCTTGGTAATTAGGTGACTTAAGATGGATAATTAATTGTTCTTTCAATCAATTGTTTTCCATTATTTTTCATTTGTTAAGCTCACGCATGAGTGGGTTGCCTCATTTGACTATATTGTGTTAGCTAATGGAAGAATTGCGGGAAAAACAAAAGAAAGAAGTAAATATGGAAGATGAAGTGGAAAATCTAAAGGATTCTCTAAGATGTGAGAGGCAAAAATTAATAGAAGTTACGGGTAATCTTGAGAAGCTCAGGTCTCTATGTGATGAGAAACATTCTGCTTTACAGGTTGGTATTTTCTAATAGATGGAGCATACATTTCCTTGTTTTATTTTTGGCTAAGTGGGTGTTTCACCAAATTTTCAGACTGTACTTTTGGAGAAGAAGAGTCTAGAAGCAAGAATAGAAAAGATGGTCAACCAAGGGAATGTTTCCAAGGAAAGCATTGCCAAAAGGGATGTTCTTGGATCTGATAATCAGGTAATATGACTAGAGTATTTCTGTATGGTGATGTTTACCACTTATGCCCTGCTAAAACTTTATTGTCTCTAATGGTGTTTAAGCACAGGCCATGAATAAGCTCCGGGATGAGTTCAAAGCACAAGCAAAGGAGCTGCAAGCAGCTGAAGAATCTACAAAAAGATTGTCAAATGAAAAGCTGTTACTGGAACAACAGATTTTTAGGCTGGAGAAGAAATCCGAGGAGGTCTTGGATGACTTTGTTGTATATTTGCTAGTTTTTCAATGTGCATTGCATTTTCATTAAGCGTTTACGCTATTCTGGTTATCAAAATGCAGATGGAAATTCTTGACAGAAACTTTGAGCAAGAACGTCAAACTCTTATTGTCAGAATTTCTGAATTGGAAAAGGAGCTTAAAGGAGTTAAAGATAATTTGTCTGCAGCAGAGTCAATGCTTACAATTAGAAATACAGAGTTGGATGGATTGCAAAATAATTTGAAGGAATTAGATGAACTGCGAGAAATGAAAGAGGTACTGATAATGTGCAGTGTCTTTCATGAATGACATAAAATGTGCTTAGATCCAAGGTTTTTGTACATTTACTCCAGCAACTTTGAAAATAATTGATGAATACTTTTTCATTATTAGGATATTGATAGAAAGAATGAACAAACTGCTGCTATTTTGAAGAAGCAAGTGGCTCAAATAGTTGAATTGGAAGCACTTTATCGGGAGGAACAAGTTTTAAGGAAGCGATATTTCAACATTATTGAAGGTAATAAGGACTAATATGCTTTTGATTTACAAGTTGTGATTCTTGGAAGAGTTGTTTTTTATTTGTTTGCCATACACGCAATACCTTGTAGTTTGAATTTTGTTTCACTTGTTTGATTTCACTTTTCAGATATGAAAGGTAAGATCCGAGTTTTTTGTCGTGTGCGGCCCCTTAGTGGTAAAGAAATTGTTGAGAAGCAAAGGAGTGTTCTTGTAAGCCTAGACGAATTTACAGTTGAACATCCTTGGAAGGATGACAAAATAAAACAACATCTTTATGATCATGTTTTTGATAGCAATGCTTCTCAGGAAGAAGTTTTTGAGGATACAAAGGTAAGTCAGACCCCCCCTCCCCCCTCCTCCATCCCTTTTTTAATCTTTTTTAAAATTTAGTTCTAGTTGGGTTTAATGGTGATTTATATGACCGTGTTTTATGATTTTTTGTTTTCCCAAAAATTGTGATGTAGTATTTAGTGCAATCGGCTATTGATGGATATAATGTCTGCATATTCGCATATGGTCAAACTGGTTCGGGCAAGACATTTACAATTTATGGTTCTGAAAGTAATCCAGGTCTCACCCCTAGAGCTATTGCAGAACTTTTCAAAAACTTAAAGCGCGACTCGAACAAATTCTCATTTTCTTTGAAGGTGAATACTCTGACTTTTGATTTTAGTGATAAAGGGTTTGTATTTTTTTTTTAGTTAATAAATGCTTTTATCTTCTTATTGGACTTTGAATCAAGGTTGTTTTTGTGATAAACTACATCACAATGCAACCAAGACATTTGCATATTGAACAAAACCATTGATAACTGGTATCCAGCCAAGGTTCATGGTCTCAAGTTCTGTGAAATCCAAAATTGCCAAATCCTTTTTAGTGTAAGGAGCCCTTAAACATAAGGGTTATGAGTCTAGATTCAGAAATAAGCTTTTCTCTGAAAGATGACTAAGCTTGCTTGATCCTTTTTTTTTTTTTTTTTTTTAATTTGACCTTGCAACATCTTGAATCTTGTGCATTGGTAGGTCCTTATTGGGAAGCAATTGTATTCCTTAAATTTATTCATTACATATTTGTAATGATACAAGTCCTTACTAATGAGGGCTTCACATTAGTCTTTCTGAAAACATTGCATTTATCATTTTTTCATCATTACTCAATGGAATACTTCATATTAGTGAGACCAAAGCTCTTGCAATTGGGAAAGTTGCATTAAGTGACATGCAAGCAAATTCTATAATTAGTCTGTTTTGTTTGGCATATGAGTTTTTTTTCACCTGCCTTTATACGTTAGAAAAGTCTGATCATGAATGCTTTGCTTGGTAAAACTAGACAAAAAAAAAAAAAAAATTCTTATATTGGGAATTGCTCTTCAAGAATGTTCATACATATAATGAAAGAAGATATTATTAATTGAAGGAATGTTACAGACATACAGTACATAGCGAGACAATGAAAGAAAATAAAAAGATAGCTAAAATGGAGCACTATCAACCCTAATCCACTCTTGATGCTCAAAAATCACCACACAAGTGTCCAAACAATGACAAGATGTAACATCAACATGGGTTCAAATTTATTATCTGAACATGAAATGGCATCTATCATATTAGATCTTAGGAAACTATTATGTTATGTAAGATCCTAGAAGAAAGTGAACCAAAAAAAAAAAGAAACTAGCTATTAGATGACAACACCCTACTTTGTGGGGAAAACAAAATAGAATGTTATTAAATAAAAAGTACAAGATTAGTAGTATTATAAAAGAAAATGATGAGATCACAAGGAGGTATAAGATAAGAAAGATTATAGGCTTGGGAATGAATGTAGCCCCCTTTTCAAGTACTTCGGTTCAATTTGTTGGGCACTTTTTGGCTGACTGCATTTATCCTTTTGCATGTAGATGACTATTTTGACCTCCAGACATGCACTTGACATCCTTGCTCCTAGTATTCGTATGAGAGAGATACTATTTCTAGGGAGCTGTGAATACTTTTATAATTGAGTTCATTATTATGAAAGAAAAGTTTTCTTGATGCATGGATGTGTTTTGAGCTTTAGTATGCAAATATTATAGTGTGGTTGTCTAGTGATTTCAGCTTAAAAATAAATTCCAATAGCAATCTTGGGGATATATGGATGCTTGGTAAAGATTATGCTTATGCTTATATCTTTTACTTTTAGCTTATCCGTAAATGATTAAATTAGAAGTGCATGGGGGAGAAGTTGGTTCTTGTAAAGTGATCTAATGTATAACTGAATATAGAATTGATTAAAAGAGTGTGTGGTAGTGCTTCTTAGGTAAGTTTGTGATCTTATCCTTTTATTTGTAGGAGGTGAATGTTTTCATCTGTTTTATTAGATATATGCTAATTTCATCAAATTATCTAATAAGAATGAACAATTCTCTAATCTGGAGAGCACGAGGGGAATGATAGGCAGAATCCTTTATTGCCTATTGTAAACAATAATTTTCATTCTGAATTATGTCGCATACACTCTAACTGTAATGCTCATAGTGGTTCATGATTAGAGAAGTTATAATGAAGCATTAATTTGCTTTGATCATAAGATACGAAAAAATTAAAAAAAGAAGTATATTGGAATAATAAGCCATCAAATAAAGGGATTAAAAAGCACGTTGATGGCGGTTTTTTCCATCAAATTTGGATTCTTAAGTATTGAGCTTGTGCTGTTCAGGAAGTATTAGAGAAATGGATAAAAAAAAAGTAGTAAAAAAGCAAAAGGAGAACGGAAGGCAGTCTTTGTTGACAAGTTTCGCAGTTAAGTTGTAAAGAATAGTATTTAACGTGATCAATCCTTTTTGATAATGTCATGGGATTGGATGAGGAAACTTTATAATTCATAGAAATCTCCAATGGGCATTTGACCACAATGTTTTCAAAAGCTGATAATGAAAAAGTAAAAAGCAATACAATAGGCACACCTAAGAAATTGGAGAAATTACTTTTGCCAGTTTACAAGCTGGCATTCAAACCAAAATGGCCTACTAATAGATAGGTGTGCAGAGTTGGGTTGGGTCATTTGGGGCCAAAACCTAATCCAATCCAACTAGTTTAAGTTGCAAAATTGAAACTCAACTTTACCTAACCCGAACAGTTTAGATTTAGTTTGGTTTGAGTCAGTTCATAAGGTTGAACTTAAGCTATCCAAGAAAAAAGAAAAATGTGAATTCGGCGAATGTAGACACCATATTACTGTCATGCTTTCTTTATATGAATATCTTTTTTGAATTATAATGCTCTTTAATGAACATCATTCATAAAGTAACTTTTTTATATAAAGTAACTTTATGTACTTTCAAGATTACATACAGTAGTAGAGTTGAGAAATATATTTTCTGAAAAGATGAACATGTCCATTGTCTAACCTCCATCAACCATGAAAGAGAAAAAAAATGTAATAAATATAATTGTCCATGTGCATAGTAAACGTTCACACAACACATCAAAAACTTATAAAGAAATTAAAAGAACAACTTAACTTTAATTAGCTAATTATAAAATAGCATACATCAAGCACTTACCTCAGCTCAGGCCATGTTAGTTTTTTATGGGCTCAACTTGTGACCTAAGTTAACCCAAACATCCTATTGAACCCAATTCAAACAAACTTGAAAGATTTGGTTTAATTCGTTTGGTTATATTAATAAACACCCCAACAAATAGGGAAGAATTCCATTTTTGGTGGACATAGGTTACAGAAAGTATGTATGGTATAGTTTCCTTTTCTAATCAAAGGGTTGATGGAGAAAACGAAATATGACATTCGGAGGACCTGGGAAATTTATTCCTTCTCTTGCACTGGTGGTGTTTGAAGGAGACGCTTTGCTTTTACAAGGACAATTGGTCGGGCAATCTCTCTTTGGTGGAATCATCCCCTCACTTATATAGATTATTCATTTTTCATAACCAACTTATCTTCCTAGCAGCGGACCGACCATTGTCTTCTTAATCATATCTTTGAACTTCCCCCTACCTAGGCCCTTAGAGATTAGAGCACAAAATGATATTTCTTATCTCACAAGTCTTATATATTATAGAACAAGTAAGACTATCAAATGCACCTAAAAGCTTTTATATGATCCTTGAGCCAAACAATATCTTTTCTTGTGGACTATTCATCAATGCCATTTCTGTTCCTCTTGTCCATTCCCTTTGCGTTATCATCATCCATATAAAAAACACATAATCCTTCTAAACTTGAAGTCTTTGGATGGACACTTGCCTATAGGAAGATAAATAAAGTGGATTTACCACAAAAGGGATTACCTATTAAGGATGGTGAGAACATGAATCCTTTACTCTTTAAGTGCCCATTGGCCAGACGGTTTTTGTATGGTTGCATTAGCTTCTTGAGAGGCAGACTTATTGCAAATATCAGCTTAGAAGAGTGTGAGCCACCATCTCATGTGTCTATCATGTCCTGTATCAAAACGGATGTGTATCAAATTACGTCATTTGCTACTCTTTGGCATCTACGATTTGAAAGGAACAATGTAATACTCAATGATAAAGCTGAAGAGGTGGATAGATTTCGAGATCCTGGAATGACATAAAATTTGTAGCTACTTCATGGGTACATGCATCTTCATTGATCCATGGATTTTCAATATTGAGGGTTGTTTACTTGATTAAGTAAGTTCGCGTCATATTTAACTAGCTGTAAGTCACTGGTAATATGCATACATGCGCACGTGCGCACACACATGTTGCCTTTTGGTGTTATTTGAATGTAATTCTGTATAGTTTGTTGGTTGCTGCAAAACATCTGGTTCTTTGGAGGAATTGTTCATATGTTTTTCACTCTTGAGATAATATAGAATAATATTTGTTTTTGCTCAAAAAAGAAGGAAAATTCCTTTTGGTTGGATCCGTATAAGTTTGATTTGAAACTTCAAATTTTGAAGAGTGCCTTCTAAATTATTGGGTTGAAAAGTAGGCAAGTTAAGGTCATGAGGATGACAAACTTGGCAACCCCTTGGTTGGTTTGGCTTGAACTGATCAAAATTTTCAAAATAAATCAAGAAATTATGATGAGTTTGGAAAGGATTTAATGATTAATGCAAGCTCCTGGTTAAAGGCTATTAATATAAATGGTGAATTTCCATGAGTGTTTGGTTTATAAATTGGGGATATGCTTATTGTGAGATGTTTGACCATGTTTTATTTATGTTTTTGGTTTTTAAGTTTCTTTATTATTATTTTTTTGTGGTTGTATTTTTCCTACTTCTGGTACTCACACTTGACATTCTTTTGTATTAATATATTGGTTTGTAGATCTTTCATTAAGATTACCATTGTGTTTGAATCCATAATTTGCTGATTTCAGTCATATTGGGCATTTATGAGGTCATGGGTTCAAAGTCTACCATGACAGAAGAAAAAAAAATTCCCTATTTCTTCTTGAAAGTGTCTTAAGACTTTCCCCACATCTTGGTTGTGAATGCTTAGTTATTTGTATTAAGTAATTTAATCATTATGAATATGCAGGTGTACATGGTGGAGTTATACCAGGATACACTAGTTGATCTTCTATTACCAAAGAACGCGAAGCATTTAAAGCTAGACATTAAAAAAGATTCCAAGGTAATTATTTCTATAGATAAGTGTCATTTATAGAGGTCAAAATGCTTGAGCTTGATACTGGGGACACATGCAAGCTTGTGGTGTTGATTCAACTAGGTTACTAACTGAAGTTATGCACAGGGGATGGTATTTGTAGAGAATGTCACTGTTGTGCCTATATCAACCGTTGAGGAATTGTCAAGCATTATTCAAAGGGGATCAGACCAACGACACACCTCTGGGACCCAGATGAATGATGAAAGTTCAAGATCTCACTTAATACTATCAATTGTTATCGAAAGCACTAATCTTCAAACACAGTCTGTTGCTAGGGGGAAGGTTTGTATCAACTGTATTGTACAATGATCTTTTTTTTCTATAAAATTATTTTCCATTTGATTAAATTTTCTCAATGTAATTAATTATCAGAAATTCAATTGCACAATAATCCTATTATTGAGGCTATCTTGTTTAATGAATTAATTATTATAAGATTATCTTTTGCAGCTTAGTTTTGTAGACCTTGCGGGCTCAGAAAGAGTGAAGAAGTCAGGTTCCTCAGGAAAATTACTTAAGGAAGCTCAAAGCATTAATAAATCACTTTCAGCTCTTGGGGATGTGATTAGTGCGTTATCTTCTGAGAGTCAACACATACCATATAGGAACCACAAACTAACAATGCTTATGAGTGATTCTCTCGGTGGAAATGCCAAGACGCTTATGTTTGTAAACATCTCTCCAGCTGAATCAAACTTGGATGAGACCCATAATTCTTTAACGTAAGTGTTTTCTAGCCTCTATTTTTATCTGAAGCTTCCCATTAGTATATTTTGCATATTATGTTATCACTACTTGATTTAAGGTTTAGAAGGTTATGCTTCGAAGCAATGGTAGGTCTTCTTTTCAGTTTTGTCAAGGTGTGCCAAGGACTGGTTCCTCACTTAGGCAATCTGCTAGTAGTGGGGCTTTTGAGGAAAAAAAAAAACATTTAGAAGTTTTAAGGAGTTGATGTGTATATGTGAAGCCTTTAAGTAGATATTGCTGTTATTAAAGATATTAAACCCTTAGTTTGTCAGCTATTATTAATTAAAACTGACTTTCATATTGTTGCTCATTTATGTAATTTTGTGTATATGATTTATATGCAAAATTAATCAATTACTTTCAAACTATAATTGTGTAATTATGTGGAAATGCCAAAGGGTAGCCTTGCCTTGATGAGACTAATTGCTTTGGCATGGCCTTGATTTGCATGCCAGGGGGTATAGTTGTGAGGCTTAACATTTTTAACTTGAACTTTAAGCCTTGAAGCATTAAAGATTAAGGTGCAAGATGTCTTTACTTTTGCCCTAGTTATTGAGTTTTGGGAGCTTCTTTTTGTATGTTTTCTTTTGTAAAACAATTGTTGTTTGCTTACCTCTTAATCCACAAAGCAGGCCTATGTGGCTTGGCTCTTTGTTTCTCACTGTTCAGCGATGATTTCATTGCCGTTCATTTTTTGTATTCAGATATGCATCCAGAGTGCGGTCAATTATTAATGATCCAAGTAAAAATGTTTCATCAAGAGAAGTGGCTCGCTTAAAGAAGCTGGTAGCCTACTGGAAGGAACAAGCAGGTAAGAGGAGCGATGATGAAGATCTCGAGGAGATCAAGGATGAACGCCATGCAAGAGATAAAACTGATTGCCACTCACCGTTTATGTAACTTGCATTTAATTCAGAATGCACTAGTCATTCTTTTAATGTCTGCCGCTGAATTTGGAAAAGATAAGAGCGCATGAACATGACGAGGGAGGTAGAGGGCTTCTGATATGGTGTAGCAGCTCTTTAACATTTTTTTTTAAAGTTGAATGAGGCCTACAAAAGAGCTGCTTGCAATAGTCTGATGATTCCCGGATCCGTTGTCAACATTTTGCTGACGAAGAGACAAATGCCAAAAAAAAATGTGAAGTTGTAAATAGGAAATTCTTATACTTTGTATTATTTCTGTTTTGGAACATCTTGGTGGACTCCTGCACATTTGATTATGAATTAATTAGATGCCGGGTTCTCTTGAAGTATATATGCACTTTGATTATGAATTAGATGCCGGGTTCTGGACGTGTTTGTATAGAGCAGCAGATGATTAAAACTCAGAGAAAACCTAACGTAACACAAATGAGCGCTGACATTAACATTGGGCTCAATTCGTTGATGACCTGATAGCCGGATGTGATTTATTTGCCCTAGTTCTCATTTTGCCAAATGCTATTGTTCATTCGATCCAAGAGATTCACGGAGAGTAATGATGCCCAGTATGTTTTCTGCACCTTTTGTAATCAAAAGTGGATAGTGATAAGATATAAAAATAGGTTTAGATCTTTTGGGAAAATAATACAAATTAAATAATATTTTTTTCTGGTATAGTGGAAAGTCGGATCGACAGAATCGGTGGATGCAAGATAAATTAAATATGAGTAAAGTAAATGAAATAAATATTTTAAAATGACAGTTGAGAATTTAACATAGTTCACTTTTGATTTGAGTCACATTCACAGGACAAATTTCAAAATTTTTTCCACTACTGAAATAGTAGATTTATAAGAGACTTTTCAAAAAAAAAAAAAAAAAAAATTATAGGTATAACTTCAAGATTAACTCAAAATAGTGACATTTACGTGTTTTCAAAACATCCTAGTTAACTTCACTATTTTGTCACTCTTCAATAAATTTTTTCCTCTCTTAACAAATTTTTTAAATCAAAATTGTTTTGGCTTCTACTAAACACTCACATACAATTAGTGATTGTGTTTGTGTTGGTGTGTTTGCAAATGAGCAAGTGCTTATTTATAAGCATAAGTGAAGTGATCATAACCATGAGTTTTACTTTGCTACATATTAAATTATGCTTCACTAACACCACTGCACTTCACCAACTCCATTTTGCTTCACCAACACTACTCAACACCACTCAACCCTTTTTATTTTATTTTTATCTTTATTTTTAATTATGTTGCCCTCCATTATGAGAGACAACAACAATTTCCCCCTCCCGAATTACATGGAGGGCTCCATCAGTCCTGCTGCTTGTTGACAATATTCTAGCTTCTCCCTCGAAATAGTCTTGGTCATCAAATTTGACCCTTTCTTATTTGTGCGAATCTTTTCAAGCTATAATAGCTTTTTTTCCAATACATCCCTAATCCAATGATATCTCACATGAATGTGTTTTGATCCAAAATGAAAGGAGGAATTCTTCCCAAGGTGAATTGCACTCTGACTGTCACAAAACAATTCATACTTTTCTTGGTGAAAACCTAGTTCACTTAAGAACTTTTTCATCAATTGTAACTCCTTACAGGCTACATTTGCTGCAATAAACTATGCTTCAGTCGTTGAGAGAGCAACACACTTCTATAGCCTTGATTGTCATGACACCACTCCCCTTGCAAAGGTAATCGGGCATCCTGATGTTGACTTTCTTGATTTGACAACGCTAGCCATATCATCATCTATGTTGCCTGCTAACACAAATTTTCATCTCCAAAACACAAACACATTTTGAAGGTACTACGGAGATACTTGAGAATCCACTTAACTATAGTCAAAGATTCCTTTCTAGGATTAGAAAGGAATCGACTTACCACTCTCACTGAGTGATCAATATTTGGTCATGTACACACTATGGTATACATCAAACTCCCAATTGCTAAAGCATATGAAACTCTATCCATCCCATTTTATGTAGAGGGGCACTACTTATTATTCAACCTAAAGTGATTAGCAAGAGTACAACTAATCGCTTCAGCCTTGTCCATATTGAACCTTTGAAGTACCTTCTCAATATACTTCTCTTGTGATAACCACAACTTATTGGCATTCCTATATGTGGTTATTTTCATGCAAAGAATTTGTTTTGTTGGCCCCAAGTCTTTCAGGGCAAGAGACTTGCTTAATTGCTTCTTCAAGCTATTAATTCTGGAAATATTCTGGACAACGATCAACATATCATCTACATAGAGCAAAAGAACAGTAAAATCATCATCAAAGAATTTCTTTACGAACGCACAATAGTTTGAAGTAGTCTTTTTGTAGCCTTGCTCCCCCATCACAGACAAACCTTTTATACTATTATTTCAGTGTGTGCTTCAAGCCATATAAGTTTTTCGTAAGCCTATAGACATGGTCCTCTTTTCCCTTTACCTTGAAACCCTCTGGCTGCTCCATGTATATCTCTTCCTCCGAGTAATCATGAAGGAAGGCAGTCTTTACATACATCGTTTGACCTCTAGGTTGAGGCTTGCTGCTAATCCTAGCATTGCTCTAATGGATGTCATCTTTACCACTGGTGAGAAAATCTCGTCAAAGTCAATTCCTTTCCTTTGGCTAAACCCTTTGACGACTAATCTGGCTATGAACCGTGGTTGGAGATTGTGTTCTTATGCTTGATTTTGATCACCTACTTATTCTTCAATGCCTTCTTGCCTTTTGACAACTTTACCAACTCAAAAGTTTTGTCCTCATGTAAGTAAGTCATCTCTTCTTGCATGATTTTAATCCATTTATTACTGTGTTCATCATCCATAGCTTCTTGAAAACTTTTTGGTTCTCCTTCGTCAGTTAGTAACACATATATTCTTTAGGATATTTTCTTGAGCGTCGTTTGACTCTATTAGATCTCCTAAGAATTGAAGAACCTACTGGAGCTAGTGGTTGATCATGAACACCTTCATCATCAGAGTCATCTGATGGCATCTCAAAGGGAGTAATTGGATCACCTGCCTCAGGTTGATCATTAAAACCTTCATCTTCAACTTCTCTTGGCACCGCTGTTAAAGGAATCTAGGAAACCCATTTTCCTTGGCTAAACAAACCATACTTTTCTTTCTCATATGACCAAGTCGCTTATGCCACAACTCAACTATATTATCATTCTACTTTTTCCCTTTGGCCACCATCAACTAACCTTTGGTGAACTTCCATTGGTCATTGTAAAAGGTATTGTAGTAACCTTCATCATCCAGCTTTCTTGCTGAAATCAAGTTCAAACTCATATCTAGAATATGCATGATGTAGCTACCCCTTCTTAGATGACGTCAATACTAGCACATAATTTCCAAACGTGTCGGAATACTAGCGTGTCATAAAACCCTGTAAGCCTTTCTAATCAAATCACTAATTTTCTAAAAAATTTAACAGAGTCTCCTCTAAAAATATGACATATTACTAAATTCAAATTACCTGATAGATCACAATCAATATAAAAAAACATATATTTCTTGATCGAATTAACAACACATCCACACAATCCATAATTTGTTTTGACAATACATTCAGATAATAACAAATCTATATATATCTCCAAAAATAGTAGTCTGACTAACTATTACAATTACATCACACTATCAACTTTAAAAGAAACTAGTAATGATATCACATCTTCTCTTTCAATTTCTTGTCAAATCTTAGAGAAAATAATGAAAAATAGAGTGAGCAAACAACAAGCTCAGTGAATAATTTGACTTACGGTATTATACAACCATCATATATAAAAAACATGCAAGACAAAATAAATTTTAAATCATTTGCAAATGAAATAAAAATAACATACATGCATAATGTAATGTGTGAATTCCCACCCTAGACACCCTAGCGATACTCCGAAGGGGTGTCCCTGGTCATACTTCAAAGGGGTATCCCTGGTCATACTCCGAAGAGATGTGAGTTTTTCACAAAATCATTTCATGAAATTCAAATAAGCATGCAATGCAGTATATCATTTTATTTAATAAAAATTGGGCATTTTAATATAATACCAATGTCAAACATAATACCATAAGTAAAGATTACTTACCAAAATTATTGTCCAACTAGTTTCTAATATCTAATAACAATTTGTCTCTACAATACCAAAAAATCCTGTAATCACAAATCATTTTATATGCATCAAATCAAATCAACTCATTTAAATTTATTTTATAAATTATTTTCAATGTATTTACAACTCATATTTAATCCAATATATACATTTGATCCTACGTATTGGTGCGTGTTACCTCGAATATTCTCAATAATCTTTAAGATTATTGTTCTGCTCATATAAAATATTTTTATAGCAGAAAATATTAAAAATAGACCTCCCAATTGTATTTTTGATAATTTTTTTTTCAAGTTTCAATAAATAACTCAATTAATCACTTGCTCACCAAAATTCCAATTAATATTCAAAATTCGCGGATTTGGTGTTGATGGGTACGTATTTTTGTTCTTTACATTTCTGTAAGATCAAGTTAGAATTTTATTAGGGTTTAATATACCTAAAA
>JAJIYU010008357.1:0-18128 GCA_030144865.1 Tinospora cordifolia | reverse complement strand
ATTTCTAGTTTTTTTTCCTATCAATAGAGTTTTGTTAAGATTATTATTATTATTATTATTATTATTATTATTATTATTATTATTATTATTATTATTATTATTATTATTATTTTCGAGTATCACTCCAAATAATTATCATTCATTTAATTTTCTAATTTAAATACTCAACTACTTAAATTAGTATTTAATTTAGTGATCTTAATTTAAATACTTAAATGAATAAATGGAAATTCACTAGTTAATTTTTGTTCCTCAAACCTTAATATTTTGTAATTATATGATGGTTAAGTTTGTTAAAACTTTATTTGTTCTAATCTATTCATATTAATTTATTTATATTATATTAGATTCTAATTCATGTTATATTGGTAAACTATACTATAATTTCATTATTAACTAAACATACCGGAATAACCATAATCAAATTTTACACAACTTCTTGCCTCCTTGTGTTCATGATCGGCCAACAGCAACAGTCATCCAAATTGCACTAGCAAAGGCTTGTTCTTCTCTGCTTAATAATTCACACTAGCAGCCACTAGCAGCCATTATGGATCTCATTTCTTTGCAAGGTCCAACAACAACAACTGCAACTACTTTCTCCATGCTCTGTTTTTCCGCACTCGGCCAAACCAGAGATTCCAACGATCACCTTCAGTTACTTGACTCCCGTCATGCTCGGTTCTTCAAGGACTCAACGCACCAGCTTCTGTTCCATGTTCTTCTTCACCATCTACAGCCTGCAACTTCCTCATTTGTGCTCCAATTTCAGCAATTTCCAGTTTCCTACCATTCTTCTGTTTGTGTAACATTGTTGCTGCAACAACAGTAGCAACAGAGCATTATTGCTCTGTTTCTCCTTCTTCTTCTTCTGATCGTGTCTCATAACAGCACCACTGCTTCATCTTCGTCGTTTTTCCACCATCCTCCGGTAGCAGATTCTTCTTCGTCTTCGTCTTCTTCTTCTTCAACGTGGCAGCAACAGAATTTCTCCATTTGCACCTCAGATTATAACGGGAGGTACCTGCGTTTTTGCTTCCTCTGTTCTTTTTCTTCCTTGCAGCAGCAACCCCACGACCACCACCTTTAGTTCGTCTTCCTCTTCATCTGAACGCTGCACTCTCTTCTTCTTCTTCTTCCCGGATTGCAGCAGTAGCTGCCCACACCTCTCGGCCAGCAACAACAACAGAGCAGCAGTAGCTGCAAAACCAGCAAAGCTGGTTCTCTTCTTCATTTCATTTTTTTCCTTTCCCTCTATTCCTTTCTCTATGTTACTTTCGGCCGAACCAGAACCAGAGGGTTCTGGTTCTCTCTTCATGTGTTAGCTTCTTCCTTTTCTCTCATTCTCTGTTTCACTTCTCTTCCTTCATAAGCCAACCAGACACCACCCAACTAAATCTTCCACCAGTTTCCCTAACTTCCGATTATATATACATATGTATATTTTATCTTTAATAACATTAAATCTTGCTATATACTTATAATCGTATGTTTATAATGTAATTCCTTGTTCATTTCAATTTTTCTATTAGAGGTATAAATATTTTCATGCACCAATTTATTCTAAATTCTCATTAGTCATGTCACTAGTTCCATTAAATATGTACTCATGTTCCTGTAGATATTTGTTTAATCCCTATCATAAGTTTATAAATTTACAACTATTATTCATTTAACCTTATTATGAATTTATAAAATTATATATATATATATCTTTGATATATACATACTACTCACTTTATATATGTAAACTTTATTATAAGTTCTTGTATTAATAATATCATTTTATTTTGTAATCTACTCAATTCATTGCCATAAAATTATATGTATTAATATTTTATTTTATTTCTTTTCTCAACTAATATCGAATGTCAATCTCCTATTTTATTTCATTTTATACATATTCGCAACGTAGCATGATCACAAAGTTATGAGGTGTTACAATTTAAGTGATTTTATTTAATTGTGAAAAATTCGATAAACACAGTGAAAGTTAATTTGAGCTGTTGTTTTCTATTGAATTATGTTTTCAAATACACTTCTTTGAGATTAGTTATCATGGTCTTGAATTTGAAGAAAAAGATTTGACAGAAGGAAGAAAATTTTTAGGTAGCATTCTGACTTTCAACAGATGACGACCCATAACACGTGTCGAGAAGTCAGGTTGAAAATTGGGGTGCTATAGATATGACATGAGTACAAGTAGTGATCCCTAATAGTTGACCTTCTCTTCGGGTAAAGGTCCTTGAAGGGTTGATCTTGTTAGATCTTCTTCTTCGAAAGTATGTAGCAGAGGGTTGACCTTTATGTTGACTAAAGGTCCTAACGGGTAGCATCACTATTCTCGAAAGGTCTAAGATGACAACACTTGGAACCGCTGGTATCACTTAGGCATGAATTTAACTAAGTCAACTATGTATTGCATAGAAACATTAGGCTTAGGTAGAAATCGAGTGTTACTACGAATGACACAGTGGGTCATAAATAACTTAAAAGACTTTAGGGTATATGTTAGAGACGGATAACGTGTTAAATGCACACTTGATTGGTAAGGACTTGAGTTTGGGAGGATCCTGTATCTTTAGTCTTTATGTAGTATGGGATGTATAGGGATTTGGGGGTACAGAAGAATCCCGGATTCGGAGAATGACGAACCATGTTTGGTGAGTGATCAATTTCTTTGGCTGAACTTGTATGCACTGTATTGTACTGGGATGGGGTGGTCCAATACAGTGGGTCTTGCGTCAGCCTTAGAATACGTCCATGGGTGCACTATCGCGCTATTTTTAACTAATGGATCTGGTTAAACACGGCGAGACATCTGCAGTCATGGATATCGAGACACTTGCGCCATTGTATGAGTGTAATGTGATTATGGGTGGATGTTTGTGTAGAAGCGCGAGGGTAAGATGGGGTGCCCGAACCTAGAAACACCGATATAAGCTTGGGATTGCATTATGCTAACGTGTATTGTTTGCTTGTTTGCTATGTGATTGATTGTTATATATGTAGTATTTATTTTGAATATTACCCAAATTCTTATACCCTGAAACAAAAGAAATGTCGTGGACTTTGAAGCATAAAATCTCAAACAAAAGAAATGTCGTAGACTTAGAAGCATTAAAATGAATTGAGAACTTAGAAACATACACCTAGAATCTCATTAGCAAAGAAATGCAAGGAACTTAGGAAATGAATGGCTAAAAACACAAGTCATTGTATCCAATATGTTGAAAAAAATGGTTGATTTAGAAATTGAAGTGGAAATTGTAATTGTAGCATAATTACAATTATTGGAATTTTATGCTTCAGTTTGATTAAACTCTAATCGGGGAAGACCTAAGAAACACATGGCTCGTTAGGGAACTAGAGATAAGCTAGAGCAGAGACAGGAGAATGTACCAATGGCCACAGCACTCGCAGAGGCAAAGGTGAAACCAATATTGGTATAGAGAATGGTGGGACAGGTTTTGAGAATACCGCAACCTCAGTATCATCTTAGCCACCTTTGCCAATATAGCCACTTGTGCAGCCACAGCTAGAGCCTCTAACCCCAGTATCGCCTCAAACTCAACAAGAAGCTAGGTTTTCATAGGTGATTACTCAAAGCCGGATTGTTGAGTATGATCAAGAACAGAACAGACTATTGATTGAATTTCAGAAGCTAAGGCCCAGTATATTAGAAGATATGATAGATCCCCTCGCTGTTGATAAATGGTTCAGAGAGACAAACAAGCATCTAAATGCCATGGGAGCTATAGGGCCAAGGAGAGTAACTTTAACAGTGCATCAGCTAGTGGGGCCAACTTACCATTAGTGGAAAATGATTATGAATGACCCTACTATTGATGAGTCCATTGTGACATGGGAAGAATTTCTTCTACGATGCATTTTTCTCTATACCTAAGAAGAGACAGATGCAATCTAAATTATCCTCCTAACATAGAAAAATATGATAGTGATAGAGTATGAACATAAATTTATAGAAATATCAAGGTTTGCACCAGGTTTAATAAAGGAGGAATAGGCAAAGGCAGAACGATTCACTGAGGGATTGAGAATGGAAATTCAAAAAAGAAATAGTAGCACCGAAGAAGCTAACCACCTTAAGAGAAACAATTAAAAGGGCACAAATAGTAGAATGAGATGTGGAGACCGAGCAGGCATGGAAGAGCAAGAAGAGAGTCCAATTTGGACAGACAGTGGGACCCTCATAGAAGAGTCTTTCCAAACAAGGAGGTCGCAGAACACCTTAGGCACAAAGACAGTCGCAGAATCAACAAAATTGTTTGGACAGTACTAGGAAGGAACGGATAGAGCAGGCCAGGATGCAAGGATTATGCTTCTCATGTAATCAAGAGGGACATTTAGCTAAAGATTGTCCAAGTAAAGTAGCTAGATTAACAACTCAACTGTAGGCTTAGACTTGATCTCAAATAGGCTAACCTCAACAGCAGTAGAAAGGGCAAGTGAGCTTGTATGCTACATATAGTAATATGGATCCCACTTCAGCAATGGAAGGTATGTACCTATAGCTTCGCATTGCTATTTTGATATTATTTGATTAGGGCGCCACTAGATCATTTGTCTCTGAATATGTGGTCGATAAATCGAAATTGGTAACTAGTCCCTTAGCAATCTTGTTAGAGGTAGTTACACCAATAGGGTACATAATGAGCTCAAGGAGATATTGTAGATGTTAGCTTACATTTGGAGATCATCGGATGATGGTAGATTTTTGTGTCCTCTACTTTGGAGGATATGATGTGATATGGGGAATAGATTGATTAACCTAATATCAAGCTCAAATAGATTGCCAGCGACAGAGACTTATTGTAAGATTGCCCTTTGGGGAAATTTTAAAGATTGAGGGGAAAAGTTTATCTGGAATGATAAATGTGGGCAAACATTCCAAGAGCTGAAGGGATGGACTCGTGTGCCAAGCACAAGACAGATTAAAGACACCATCCTGGATAAAGCACATTAGACCAAGTACACGATGTATTCAAGTGGTGATAAAATGTATTAGAATCTGAAGAAAACTTTTTGGTGGAAAGGAATAAAGGGAAACATAGCTAAGTATGTCTCTAGGTGTCTCACTTGTCAACAAGTGAAAGCCAAGCACAGAAAACCATCGGGTTTGTTGTAGCCACTTCCAATGCTAGAATGGAGGTGGGATAATATCACAATGGACTTCATCTGTGGCCTTCCAAGATGCAAAAAAGGTGAAGACGCCATATGGGTCATAGTGGATCAATTTACTAAGGTAGTACATTTCTTACCCATTTGGTCTACTAATTCAGTGAGTAAGCTTGGCAAACTATATGTCAAAGAGATTGTAAGATTACATGGTGTTCCTAAGACTATAGTATCAAATAGAGATGCCAAATTCATTTCTCAGTTATGGTAGAGCTTATAAAAGGAATTGGGTAGCAGGATCATCATGAGCACAACCTTTCACCTACAAATAGATGGGCAATCAGAAAGGGTCATTTAGATACTTGAGGATATACTGAAAGCATGTGCTCTTGACTTCAAGGGCAATTATGTACATCAAGTTGAGTTTGCCTATAATAACAGCTATCAAGCGAGCATTGGTATGGCTCCATATGAAGCATTCTATGGTAAACCCTGTAGGTCACCATCTTGTTGGGTAGAATTTGAAGATTATGTACTCACTAGACCCGAGATGATTAAGGATATGAATACCCATATTAAGAAGATCTAGTAGAGGTTGGTTACAGCTCAAAGTAGGTAGAAAAGCTATGCTGATAGAAGAAGAAAACCACTAAAGTCCCAACCAGGTGACAAAGTATTCCTGAAGATCAGTCCACAAAAAGAAATCAGACGATTTGGAGCTAACGAGAAGTTAACCCCTAGATTCATCGGCCCGTTCGAGATACTAAGATAGATAAGTGAGTGTGCATATGAGCTGAATCTACCCAATAGATTTTTTTCAATCCATAATGTGTTCCATGTGTCAATGATTTGAAAGTACGAGCTAGATCCTTCACACATTATACAGTGGCAAGAAATCGTACTTTAGGATAATGCAACTTACAAAGAACTCGCTATCAAAATTTTAGATCGTAAGGTGTAGAGTCTCAGGACCAAGGACATCCCTTTGGTCAAGGTTTTGTGGAAGCATCATGGCCTAGAAGAAGCGACCTGGGAACTAGAGAGCGAGATGCAAAAGAAATACCTAGATCTTTTCACGAAAAACACCTGATGGGGCACACCATTGAGGTATGTACTTTCATTCAAATTTCAAGTGCAAAATTTTTTTTAAAGGGGGTAGATTGTAATGACCTGGAGTTTTATAATGCATACATGTCGAAAACAAAATTTTAAAATATAATATAATCAAGAAAATAAATGAATAATGTTTTAAATAAATGTATAGAAATTAATTAAATTAAATTATTTATAGAGAAAAATTATGTATAAATTAAATTAGTCATTGAAAGAAATAATCGTTGTATAACTAATAATAAGAATAATGATAATAATATAAAAAAATTAAAGTAGAATTGTAAATAATGCAATATACATATGTATTTGCATTAATATGTGAGGTGGCAATGAATAAGGGAAAATGAAGAAAAATGAAGATATTGAAAAAATAATGAAATAAAAATAATGGAATGGTGATTATTGAAGAGCAATAATAATGTAGATAGTGGATAATTGTACCCACACACACACACACACATATATATATATATATATACACACGCACAGTTCGATTACTAATATGTGGGTGGTTTGAATAACAATTGGAAGTGAAGAAAAAGACAAATGAAATGAAATGATATGGTGGTATGAAATTTAATTAGTTAAGTTGAAACATCTAATTTGATTGGTTGGCTAGTAAAGTTAAATGAGTGAAGGATATGATGTGATGTGAGTTAAATAACTAAGTGGGGGGGACTTGAATTTGATTGGTTAAATACCAAATAAGTTAGGCGGTTTACAAAAGAAAATGGGTGGTAGAGCGAACAAGTGGCAAGTGGCATCCTTTATCTTGATTTCACTTCCAAAAACCATGAGCCAAGAAGCAAAAAGAAAACAAAAAAATGAAGGGGAAAGAACCGAACAGAGAAAAGAAAGAGGAAAAGAACGATAATCAGATTTTTCGCGACGGATTCGACATGTAAGTTAGTTATTTTCCTGATTTTACTTACAAATATTTAATTTAAGCCCTTTACTCCAATCCTAGGGGTATAATTTTTACTATAAATGGTATTTTATACCCATGCCTAAAAATTGGGTATTTTTTCACAGTGAATAGAACTTAATAAAAGTTATACCAAAATACTCTTGGTGATGATTAGATTCCAAATATGTGGTTAAATTGTGATAGTTTGCCTAATCTTTGGATGGGCTTTTTTTTGGTGTTACACCCAATAAAGTTTTAATTAGAACCCATAGACATATAGAGAATGAAAATTTGCATCCATCGATACCAAAGTTGTAAATTTTAGATATCAATTAGAATTTTGGTGAATAAATGTCTAATAGGATTATTTAATAAAATTAAAAAAATAAAAAAATTACGATTTAGAAGCTTATTTCTTTATGAGAAATTTACATGTGCGATATCTAATTATTATAATTATATTTATCATTGCAAATTATTTTTATAAATCTTCTGGAAGATTTTTGAACTAGGAATTGGAAGCAAAGAGGTATAATAGTTCATTTTATTTATTTTGAGCAACAATTAGTTGAAACAAAATTAATTAAATTTATTGGAGATATGAAAACTAGGTTAAATTATTCAGAAAAATGCAAAATATAAATTAGGGCGTTTGGGAGCCCATAATTAGTAGGCTTGATTTCTGAAACCTGAACATCCTTAGAAATAGTTATCTATGATTATAAATGTTCTATTTGGATGTGGTTGTGGATGAATGAATGTTGAATATTGAAGTTTAGAGGGTTGTAGAGATTCGGAGAAATTATTTATATTTTTTAATTTGCAGATTTAAGTTATAAAAACAAATTCTAGTAGCAAGTGACGCAAGGGAAATCCATAAATCTTCAGGTGGGAAGGATTTCCTTGCTCATTAATATTATGCAAATTTTATATTCAAAACATGATGATTGTTAGCTTAAGATATTTTGTATGCTATGGTTGTTATTTGTTTGTTATTTGTAATATCCCAAATCTTCATAACGTGAGCACATCGCAATGAAATTAAAATTATATAATATCAACAAAATAATAATAATAATAATAATAATAATAATATTATTATTATTATTATTATTACCACAAAAAAGGATGAAAGATTATGATTTGAAGAATATATGTATATATATATATATATGGACTTGATTCCAATAATTGCCATTAGGTGCTCAAAAAAAAATATTATTATCTAAATGAGCTTATATATAAAAGGAAAATTGCTCCAGGTTTTGGGCACTCAAACAAAGCATACACACAAAAAAGGAAGCTCATTGTCCTTTTCTTCATTCAAGTCTTAGAGAAATAACAAGAGAGAGAGAGAGAGAGAGAGAGAGAGAGAGAGAGAGAGAGAGAGAGAGAGAGAGAGAGAGAGAGAGAGAGAAGATGTAGTGCATCTTCTTCTTTAGATGCAACGCCTTCTTCTTCAAATTTGAGGGTGGTATGATTTGGATCTACAACCAACTACCATTGTTGAGCCACAAAGAGGAAGAATGAAGAGGGCTTGCTGCTAGCCGTGGAGGAAGGACGCTGCAACTACACAAAACCAGCCACCAACCCATTGCCCAAACATTGTCGAATCTACAATTGCCACTACCATTACAAGCTCAAACCATCATGATCTAGTTCAAATCTACACACAACAATCAGTTGCCACTCCATTCTCCTCAAGCTTGCTGGATCTGCCATTGTTATCGCCAAAAACCCACCACTACAAGCTCAATCACGCTAGATCTGAGTTGTTGTCCACCGTGGTGAGCTGCTATCCCCCGTGGTGAGTTGCTGTCCGCCGTGGTGAGTTGCTATCTGTCGTGGTGAGTTGCAGTCCGCCGTGGTGAGCGGCTGGTCCGTGCTGGTGCGTGGTTAGCAAAGAAGAAGAACAAACAAGCTGTTGTGCATTGTTGTTGTGTTCGAATCCGTGAAGAAGATGAACAAAAGCTTGTTGTGATTTGGATGAACGAATAGAGGAAATCACAATTTATTGGTGTGTTCTGTTGCAATCCATGTTGGTGTGTCTTTAGTTGTGCATCTATTGGTGTGTTCCAACACTATGAAGAAGACGACCTGCATTGTTTGTCCAAAGAGGAACATAGATCAGCGTTCTAGTTCTGGTGCATAGAAGACAAACCAACGAAGAGTAGAAACCATTTATTTTTGTTGTTATCCGTCCGTGCAAGGGAGAAAGAACGAAGATCTACTGCAGTTTGCTGTCCGCCATGGTGCTGCTGCTATCTGTCACTTGCAGCAGTCCGTCCGTTCGTGAAAAAGAAGCAAAATCAACTACTGTGTGTTGATGGTGAACTGCATTTTGATTTGTCTTGGTGTTTAGTGGATTATTACTACAATGTGAAGTTTGAATATGAAAATTTGGATTTGTTACACATCTAGGATTTTTGAACTCATACAAGCTATTGGACATCCCTTCGAATCTAATTTAGTACATCAAATCACAATTCAAAAGGGCAGGAAAGGGATCGAACATAGCGAAGAGGTATATTTTTGCTAATTTTTTTTGATAGTTGAAAATTTATTAATTCTACGATTTTAATGCGCAAAGTGAAGTTTAGGAAGTTTATTATTAATGAGATTCCTGGTGTGCAAAGTAAATGTTAGGAAATTTGTTATTTCTATGATTTTTATGTGCGAAATGAATTTTAGAAAAAAAAATCTTGTTAGAACTAATATATGAAGTTTTGAAGCTTCATTCAATAATTTCATTAGAACTTAGATCTATGTGGGAATTTTTTTGAATGGATGTTTGAGGAGAAAAGAAAAAAAAAAGAAATGTTCATTAATCTTATATTTTTTTTAGTTGGACATAGTTAAAATAAATTATTTTTATTTTATTTTATTTTATTTTTTATTTTGTTGAATATGAATATGAAGGATGAAATTTGAAGGTGTGAAAATAATTTTAGGTAACAATTAATATTTGAGGAGATTAGCGTAGATTTTAGATTGAGAAGTCTTATTTTGTTTGTAATAGAGTTACTTTTAACACGAACGGATGACTATGATATGAAAAGAAGTATGACTAGAGTCTTGATGTAAATACAAAAAAAAAAAATTTAGAACTATCCTATGTAAGTAGAAAATGTTTATTTGAGAGTTAAAGAAAATTATAAGGGATTTTTAAGTATTGAAAATTTAATTAATCTAAATTGAAACAGAAATAGGAATTTTTGAGTGAATAGGAGGAACTTGAAAATAAAGTAATAAATTATCTTGATTTTTTTAATTTCAGATCAAGAATAGTGGAAGCGACGCGGAGGCGTGATCGACTCTAGAAAAATTAATGTGAATGTTGTACTCTCTATTATTATTCAAACTTTAAAAATATAACAATGGTTTTTTTCATTCTTTATACTTGGTATCCTGCGAGGAATATGTGAATTGGTTGGAATGATTGCCATGATATCCTAACATCCAGTTATGTGCTTTCTAGAGATATAGATTGCTTAAATGTTTATTGAATGATTTATATGATTTTAATTGCATAGGTCACTACATGTTATGGTTGGGTGGATTGAAAACCTTATTTGTGAAATTAAAGAAGATTAAATTAAGGCAACAAGAACCACGTACCGGTGCGGTGACCAACCTTTGGGTGTCATCGTGGGTGTCCTCAACTAGATTGGCGATAGGTTGGGTGTCACTTTGGACCTCAGACCCCTGTCAAGGTCCTAAAAGGTAACTGGCTCTCAGGTGATACCTCCGGATTCGCTCCTGGACCATGAGGAGGACATCGAGGCCACAAACCTTTCGGTCTTAACTACGATGAAAAAATATAAAGTGTTTGAAATGTCCTAATGTAATGAAAGTGTTTGCATGTTTAGTATTTTGATCTGAATAATGCTAGTGATGTGCGTCATGATCCACTGGGCTCTCGAGCTCACCCCCTTCCTTTTTTCAGGTGATTTTTGAGATAGCACGAGTCGGCGGACACCGCGGAGGACTCAGTTATTTTGAAACCTTGCCAAGGAGGTTGTTAGTGTTTGCTGCCATTTTATTTTTGTACTTGACTTAACTGGGCATGTGCTTCTTTTCTTTCTTTTTAGTCTAAACATTTTACACACGATTGTTTTGGATTTATTTTAGAGATTTTTAATTTGTTTAAATTTGAACTTGATGTTTCCCTATTCATTTGAACTATTACTGATCCATCTTATTTACTTGGAAGTTTATTTCAAAAAAAGATTTGCTTGTCTATTTAAATTGGTTCTATAATTACTTGAAAGATAAAAAGTGCCAGAATAAAAGAAATCGAATGTTGGATCAAATTTAGTAGCATTCCCACTCACGGCAAACGATGTGGTGGCGACTTCCCCAGTTCAAATAGGTGCGCATTTTGAGCGAGCGCAGCCCAAGGGAACCCGCAAGGAAAGATCCGAGAGTTGGGGTGTTACAAAGCTAGTATCAAAGCCTAGTTAGTAGAATTACTGGGTTGAAATTTGCACAGAATGAATTTGATTCTATCATAACAGAGTTTTTCACATAAATAAAAATTTCACCTGATTTGATTTTCAATGGAAAAGAATTTCTACTGGATTTGACTTTCGAAAAGTGAATAAAACGAGTAGAATCCATCTACTAGGTGGATAGAAGTCTAGCAAAGATTTAGGTGATGTCAGCGTGCTCGAGTTGCTAGTCGCGGTCGGATGAGGGTATTGTAGTGGCCCTATAGGTTGAGTTGTACTTCGATAGTGGCCTTACAGGTTGAGTTCTATTTAGGAAAGATCCAAAACCAGGGAGCGATGGCATGACATAAAAATGAGATAGAGTTTGAATTGGGTGATTCAATAGACAAATTAGTTAGCCAAGTATTGAGACCATATGTCTAGTTAGAGACTGGGTGTTGCTAGGGAGGCACAGTGGATCATAAGAGTAAATAAAAAATTTTACGACATAAGCTAGAGATTGATAATGTATACGTAACACACTTGTTTTGGTTTGGACGCAAGATCAGGATGATCCTATATCCTTGGTCTCTATGTGGTATGGGATGCATAGGGATTGAGGGGTATGGAGGAATCCTGGACTCAAAGATTGATGGACCTTGTATGTTGAGTGATCGATTCTTGGGCACAACATGTACGCACTGTATTCTAATGTTATGGGATGGTTGCGCATGGTGGTTTTTGCATCAACCTTAAGGAGCGAGACACTTGCAAAATTGTAATAGCAATGAACGGACTCTTTGGAAGAACTTGCATGCACTATATTCTACTGGTATGGGACGGTCGTGTATGGTAGGTCTTGTGTCATCCTTAGAGACCAAGATTTGGCAAAATTATATTCGCCATAATTGAATTGTTTGGTTCCATTATGCGAGCGTGCATTGTTTGAATGGTTGTTGTGTGCTTGTGTGTTATATATATGGTATGATTATCTTGAGTATTGAAACACAAATTCTTGTGCCTAGAAACAAATAGATTTTTGTTGACTTAGAAGCATAAACCCCTAGGACACTGAAACAAATCGAAAACTTAGAAACTTAAATTTAGAGTCACAGTATCACAATGATGCGAAGGGTATTGATGGATACTGAAATTTTTTTGCTTCAAAAAAATTTATTACATTATTGCATACTAAAATACATCTTTGACTTGTTGATAATGCTAAGAGGTCAAGATAGACCCAGGAGAGGTACGACCAGAGGTAGGGATGGAGCCGAGACGGGGCATGATGATGAGGACACTCTTGTGACACCGGCACCTATAGTGGTTACACTAACACCAGAGGCCATCACCTAGATGATGCAGAGGGAGCAGGCTATGAGGACCTAGCAGCCATTAGCATCACCATAGCTTTCAGTATCGGTGCAGCCATAAATATCGACAGAGCTATCGGCACAGGTTCAGCCTTAGGTCCATCAGGGGTCCACTTCCATGGAGGCAATACCATTGAATAAACCCGTTGGGTTTGATAGGGAGCAGAAGGACCTATTGGTGGAGTTCCAGAAGCTACGTTTTAGTACTTTTGAGGGGATCGATGATTATACGGTAGCCGACGAGTGGTTCACAGAGATGAATAAGCACCTAGACGTTATAGAGGCGTATGGGCCCAGGAGAGTAGCACTGGCAGTGCATCAGTTGGTAGGGTTAACCTACCATTGGTGGGAGATGATTGTGAACGACCCCACAATTGATCAGATAGTCATGACTTGGAAAGAATTCAAGATAAGGTTTTATAGTAAGTTTTTCTCTACTACAAGAATAAGACAGCAGCTTTCAGATTTTGTCAACCTAAAGTAGAGGATTATGATGGTCATAGAGTACAAGCAAAGATTTACAGAGTTGGCCTGATTTGCTCTTGCTTTGGTCATGGATGAGCAATCCAAGACGGATCGTTTTATTGAGGGTTTGAAAGTGGAGATAAGAAAAATCTCGACACCACTTAAGTTGACGACCTTTATGGATACTGTGGAGGGGGCACAGATCTTGGAGAGAGACCTGGAGTTTGAGTACGCATTGAAGATTAAGAAAAGGACTAGGTTAAAGAAGGTTGCAGGACCTTCACAAAAGAGGCCGAGCAGACAGGAGGGGTACAGAGCATCTCGAACTCAGAGCCAGACTCAAACTCATGATAGACAGAAAGCCTAGCAAACTAGACCTGTCCGTGTCACTGATGATCAGATGGAGAGGGCTAAGAAACAGAGGTTATGTTATGTATGTAATTAGAGAAGGCATTTTGCTAGAAGTTATCCTACCAAAGCACCAGCTCCTGCCCCTCAACAGTTGCAGTAGACACGTGGGTAGAGTAGTGGTCCACAACAGAGACAACAGCCACATTCCCAGGCACAACAGAGAAACCAGGCTTGACTGTATGTCGTACATGCCTAGACAAATTCCACTCTAGCAGTGGAAGGTACATTTCTTTTGTTTGGTATTGCTATTCAAGTTTTGTTTGATTTGGGTGCCATTAGATCCTTTATTTCTGAGAACCTAGTGGATAGGTTACAATTGGTAACGAGTCTGTTGCCAGTAACATTAGATATGGCCACACCCATAGGGACTACTGTGAGTTCGAAGAAATACTGTAGATGTGACCTGAGTTTGGAAACAAGCTAATTTTAACTGATCACTATGCACTCCATTTTCATGGATATGACATGATATTAGGTGTGGACTGGCTAACCCAATATCAAGCATAGATCGATTGTCAGAGATGACGGGTGACGGTGAAGCTACCATCTAGAGAGGTACTAAAAATAAATGGAGACATGCATAGATTGCTAAGGAGTCCTATGTTAACCATGCTATATTCTATAAAATAGAAAGAGGACTTTAGGCAATTATTAGAAGAGGATACCAAAAAATCTAGGGAAATACAGGAGATACCTATAGTAGGGGAATATGTAGATGTGTTCCCAGATGACCTACCTGGACTCCCACCACACAGACAGTTAGAGTTCAAGATTGAATTGCATCCACGCATTAACCCCATAGCCATTTCACCCTACAGAATGGCACTGGTAGAGCTAATTGAGCTGAAGACCCAATTAGATGAGTTCCGCGAGAAGGGATTTATCAGACCTAGCGAGTTGCCATGGGGAGCTCCAGTATTGTTTGTGAAGAAAAAGGATGGATACTTGAGATTGTGGGTAGACTACCGGAGGTTAAACCAAGCAAAGATAAAGAACAAATACCCGTTGCCTAGAATAGAGGACTTATTTGATCAGTTGAGGGGAGCTATTCATTTCTCCAAGATTGATATACGGTCAGGGTATCACCATCTAAGGATTAGAGAGTCTGACATATACAAGACAACTTTTAAAACTCGATATGGGCACTTTGGGTTCACTATGATGCCATTTGGTTTGACTAACGCGCTAGTTGCATTTATGGTTCTGATAAACAAAGTTTTCAGATAGTACCTAGATCAGTTTGTCGTAGTATTTGTGGATGACATTTTGATCTACTCTAGATCAGAGGCTGAACACATTGAGCATTTTCATGTTGTTTTGGAAGAATTGAGAAAAATTGAACTGCATACCAAGCTAGCAAGTGTGAGTTTTGGATGGAAAGGGTTAAGTTCCTTGGCGATGTGGTATTGACAAAAGGAATATCAGTAGACCCTGAGAAAGTAGAGGTGGTATCAAACTGGAAGCAACCTACGACTGTCACAGAAATCAGAAGGTTCCTAGGTTTGGCTAGATACTACCATCAGTTCATCCAAGATTTCTAAAAATTGGCTGGGCCAATAACTAAGTTAACCAGAAAGGGAGAGAAATTCATTTGGAATGATAAGTGCGAACAAGTATTGTAAGAATTAAAGAAAAGGTTGACTTCAGCACTCGTTCTAGTCACGCATACTGATGGTGTGAGGTACACTTTATACATTAATGCTTCACTGATTGGATTAGGCGCGGTGATGCAAGAGGGAAAAGTTGTAGCGTATGCTTCAAGGCCATTGAAGACCAACGAAAAGAACTACCCTACCCATGATCCAGAATTGGCAGCAATTGTGTTTGCACTAAAGATCTGGAGATACTACCTCTATGGGGAGAGCTTTGATCTATTTTTAGATCATAAGAGCCTGAAATATGTTTATATTCAGAAAGAATTAAATCTGAGGCAGAGAAGGTAGGTAGAATTTTTTAAGACTATGATTTTTAGCTGCACTACCATCCGGGCAATGCCAATGTAGTGGTCAATGCACTCAGTAGAAAAATCAGTAAGAAGGATGAGGAAAGAGGACAGATGTACCAGTTAATAAGTGAATATAACTTGGGTATTGCATCAGATGAGGAACGAACGTATTTGTATATTTTGACTTGCCAGTTGGACTTTCTACACCAAATCAGAGACGAGCAGAAAGATAACAAGTGGATTGTTAATGTAACACCCCAATTTTCGACTGGAACTCCCGTTATATACTATGGGTCATTGCCCGCTGAAAATCGCGATGTCACTTAAAATTTTTCGTTCTGTCAAAAATCTTTTTCTGTAGTTTCAAGTTTCAGTAAGATTTTTTAAATAAATATCTAAACACACATGTTATACGAAACAAAAGATGCAAATAAGTTCTTACTATGTTCACCTGATTTTCACAGTTAGATAAAACAATTTAAATTAGAAATTAATCATGAATTACAAGTCATAAATTGTGAATCATAAATCGTGCAACGAAAATACAAGTTCAAATGATTACCTGTAAAACAACGAAATTAATTTCGAAAGAAAATTATACAGGTACTTCTATTACAATTAACTAAGTAAATACATCCTCTAAAGTAAGCTATCCCAAACAACCTCCCCATGAGGTGTCCAATAGGAAATGCGAGTCTTCGGATGTAGATTGTTGTACACCACGTCTAATTGTTCCTAAAAAATGAAATGGGAGTGAGCTCAAAAGCCCAGTGGATCATTCCTACACATCACACACATTATATAGATCAAAACCCAAAACATTACAAACACTTTCAAACATTAGGTGTTTCAAACATTTATTTGGTTATGGTCGATATCTAAGACCGAAAGAGGGTTGAGATGCCTCTCGACATTCCCCGTGATCTCGTCTAATCATAGAAAGTCTCGAGTACCATCTAAAATTAGTCTTATCTCAGTATCACAGTCTATGAGAGAGTACTTATCGAAAGAGGGTTGGGAATACCTATGATCCGCCTTGTAGCTCGTCGATCTCAAGCGGTGGCATATAGGAGATACCACCTCAATCGGCTTCAGGCTCATCAATCGCACCGATACGTAGATTCTTAATAAACCTTCTTCTTATTTTAGTTTTACACACAAATTCATTGGAACTTAAGCATTTCACAATCCAATAGATAATTTCTCAAATTATGCATAAAATGCAATGGTAGCCTAAATAAATAACAATTGTTATAAAAATGCAATCTACATGATAATCAAATGAATAACTAGTGCTATCTAGTGCATTTTCTCTATTTATGCATATCATGAAATATTTATGCGTAAAATGAAAGAGTCATAATTCAGTCACATTGTCACACAATCACTCCAAGCAGTTTAATCAATTTCATAATAAAGTTTCAAATAACTTAAAACTATTCATACAAATGTTCTGAATTTTAAATCTACATAATACATATGAGTAAGAAAATCACGTCCACCTGATTCCGTAGATCTTCAGGGCTCCCTTGCGTTCTTTCGAGCTATTCGATATTTCAAAGTTGTAAAAATCTAAAATTTAAAAGATCACTAAAAACTTCCTAAGTTCTTCGAATTTTTTTATCTTTCATTAAAACTTAAATAATTGATTTCTAAACTTCTATAATTTATTAATTTCTAAATAATTTATTTAGTACCGAACTAATAATTTAAAACATCAAAACTTAAATTGAGTTTTAAAAATAAATAACTTATGTTCCATAAATTTTATTCTCACTTAAAATGAGATTTTTATATTTAAAGTTTGAACTAAGTCTAAAATATTATTTTATCACTAAAAGCCCCTAAGTTATTCTTTTAGAAATAAAATATTCGTCTTCATATATTAAATCTAAATTATAAATTTTTTAATTTTTTATTAGTTCCAAAATAAAATTATTTCCTTCTAAGATTCTTTCTTAAATATTTTAATGACTTCCTAATCTTCGAATTTTTTTCAATTTAATTTATTCTGTTCATATTGTAATTAAATTAATTATGAACAAAATAAGACTTCTAAATATTATAAGTTTAGTTTCAATGTTTAAAATTCATTCTTTTCTTATACTAGATTTAAAGATTTTGGGAGTTTATTTTTCAAGTTTTTAATCAATTCGAATAATTAGATTTTTATCTTCTAATGTTACTCTTCATCTATTATATAAAATTAATTCCTAATTAATTTATGATTTTATCAACTAAATCCTTAAATTTGGATTTAAAAAGAAATGAACTTCCTTTAAGGTTTTCTAATCTTTTTAAAGTTAAGCTAAATTATTATATATATATATATATATATATATATA
>JAJIYU010008356.1:0-18052 GCA_030144865.1 Tinospora cordifolia | reverse complement strand
ATCGTGTACCCTGACCCTGCGCTCGGACCTCGAGCCTATGGTCTCATTATCGGTGTACGACTACATATATTTCAAATCAACCCACGTAGCTCAAACATATAAAATCATTCAATCGAGGACAATTTCAATCACTTTTCATGCAAGGAATACAATTAAGATAACAACAAGGTCAAACTACTCACATCGGGTCCCGTGCACCGATGTCCCCTCTACACTCGACCCAGTCCCGTGATATATGTTCAAATCTGCATTATATTAACTCAATTTTAGTTCCTCATGAAATGTTATTTAATTCCGGTCCTACTACCCCTAGTCAGTCTTAGTCGACCCAAAATTCGACTCGGTCAAACTTGGTCAACCGGTCAAACTTGGTCAACCTCGGTAAAAACTCGGTTACCTTAGTCAAAGTTGGCCATCATTGGTCAATATAGTCAAAATCAAGTCAATTGGGTCAAAAATTCTCAATCTTTAATACTTAACCAATTCTAAGCCTTTTAGTTTAATTTATGCAGTAATTTGTCAATTTTCTTGCGATCAATCCAACTGTTGGATTTACGCGAAACTTTTCAGATTTTATTCAGACCCTTCAATTTATTCACTAGAATTTTATTTTTCTATTTTTGGATTTCATTTGATACATTTTCCAACGGAAATAACATAAACCTTCAATTCTGGATTTTCCTTTCTATCTATAGAGTGGAGTTCCTGAATTTTCTGTGATAAATCCGACCGTTGGATTTGTATGAAAATTTACAAATTTGATCTAAATCATTCAAATGTTCCCCAGAATTTTTGTTTCAAATTTTCTAATCTCATTTACTACAGTTTTTGAGCGGAATCATAGAGATGCTCAAATTTGGTCCAATTGTTCTAACTGCACAGCAAGACTTCATAATTTTTCTGCTGTCAATCTGTATATCGGATTTGTGCAATATTTTTCAGTTATGATCTACACTTCCTAAGGTATCCCCAAAATTTTATTTCATGAATTTTGGACCCCGTTTAGTATGTTTTCCAAGGGTGATATCAAGAAATTTTGGTTTTCCGGATTGCATATGATAGACAGTCAAGAGACAACTTATTTAACTCCCTTAGACTTATCTATTTGTGACCAAATTTTTACACAACATTCTTATTTGTTTCATGAACATATCCTCCAAATTTCAGGCAAATCAGACATGTCTAAGTATTTTTAAAAATTCATAACAGCAAGCACAAAATCATGGTATCATGACAGATTTTTCAAAAATTTTTCTAAGTATCAGGTTAGCATGTTCGGCAGCCTATTTCGACATCGTTTTTGACGTGGTTCAAGTGTTCATTAGCTATTCTTCATAAAATAGAAAATGAAGTAGACGTAACAAGCTTCGAAAAGAGCCATGTTACCTTAAAATCCGAGCTCGGACGAGTGAGAAATCGGCTCACAAAACTCGGCCAAATACACTTGTTTGGTTTTCTGGGTTTCGCAGTGACGAACAGCCCCCCTTCGACACTATTTTCAACATGTTTCAAGAGGTCAGTTGGTGTTTTTCATAAAATGAAAGTTGAAGTAGACATTATAAGCTTCAAAACGAGCTATGGTACCTCAAGATCGGAGTCGGATGAATGAGATATCAGCCTTGCAAAATTCGAACAACACACGTTTCTGGGTTTTTGCAGTTGCGAACAACAAGTTTTATGGCCGTTTCTGCTCCAAATGGTCCGTGCTCATGATCAATGGCTTAGACCTTCTTGAAGAGGGCAGTCTGAGCTTTCCAACACTATAAGAACGTGCAAATCTAAGGTGAGATGAGGAAGATATAAAAGGTTGAAGATGGGGTGTTCAAAAAGGTTTTCCTGCAACTCTGGTGTTGATGGTAGTGTTTGAATGATCTTTGCAACCTCTTTTGAACATCATATCTGGCTGTAAAGTGCTTGATTCGTGGCTCAATGTTCCAGCAAACAAGGAGAGGTATTTGAGGATGCATTAATGGTCAATACCATGGGTTAAAATTATGGGAAAAATTAGAACAAAATTCGATTTTCCTAGCTGAAAATCAGGAGGAAAGAAAAGGAGGAAGGAGAGGGAAGAGAGGAAAAGGAGTGGTGGGCTGAGCTATGCGCCCAGCTCGACCCACATGGGCCTGGGCAGCCCAAGCCCATGCCCCTGGGCTGCCCAAGTGGCCCAATTCCATCATTTAACTTTTTTTTTGTTGCTTGTTCTTTTTTTGTATATAGACATATATATATCGAAATTTCGTATTTTTTTTTCTAAAATTATTTGATTTATCATTATTTACCAAAATCGTTTAATTATACACCATTTTCATTTTTTATACAATTATTTTCTAAAAATTACATAATTTACCCATAAATTATATTTTTCTCCCATAAATTCAATTAATTTCTCTAAAAATTTCATAATTATTCCGAAAATTTAAAAATCAATCCCAAAAATTATTTCTCTCCAGAAATCACATTTTTCTTATGATTCCACCACATATTTTCTCCTCAAATTTGCATTTTTCTCCATTTTTCTCATTTTTCTTCAATAAGTAATTCAAAATTAGAAAAAAATGAGAATAATTCATGTATTTCCATTAAAATTTTTAAAAAAATATACGAAAATACATATAAAAAATATACGGGTCGTTACAAGTTGTAATAGTTGTACGATTTGTTCATAGTGACATTCTTTATTTAGGCAAGCCACGCAGATGTAGGCATTGACTAAATTGTGTAACCAATTTCTGTGTGTCATTTACTTTTGCACTATCTATTTATTACATTGCTGCACATCATTAAATAGATTGGTTTATATAAATTTTTTTGGTAGAAAAAGATGAAACTAAATAGTAGTGAATAGTTTGTTACTGTAGCTACAATGCCTATTACTCTAAATACAGTAACCGCTGAAAGTTGTTTTGTCTCCCGATAAAACACTACCTGGTACAGTAATTGTATATTTGAACAATAATTTTTTTTATTCGAATGTTGGGTGTTACATACAAATGCCCAACAACATTGAAGCACATGGGATGCTTGCTCAACATCATTTCTTATGGCCTATTGTATTTGTTTAAACATAGCCTTCTTTAGATCTTTAAGATTTTAAAAACTTTTGAAAAATGTTGCTCACTCTAGATATATATCACGAGTAAGATAATATCATTTTATATATGTTGTGTCATTGACAATGAATTGAATGTTTGATGCGTAATATGGAACAAAACCAGGATTCAAAGAAGTTGCAGAGATCTAGTTGATTATGGACAAACGATTCTGTAATATGGAAGGTAAATGGCTATTTATATGTAAAATATGCATTTGAATAATTATTTTTATATAAGTTGCTAGAATAAAGTGTAATATTAATTTTTAAAAAATTAACTACTTTACAAATTAAATATATAATTTGTGACTTATAATTAAAAAAATAAATGAAATAAAAAAGTAGTATAATTTTAGTTATGAAAGAAATGAACAAACAATAATAATTTTTTATATAGAAGGGTAAAACCATTAATTTTATTATAAAATCACTTATTTTAAGTTATAAAAAATAACGCCATAACTATTAAACTTAATTTTAATAATATATAACAAACATAGTTAGAATCACTCTTCATAATCACTAGTCTAATAGTTACTTTTTCATAATCACTTTTGTATATGTAGAATCATAAACAACCATGCTCATAACACAATTGAGTTTTGATAAGAATTGATGCATGAAATTATCCTAAAAAGAGAAGCACACACAAAGGATATCTAGGTTGGCATTAGCTAATGTGGATTTGCAAAAACACAATGAGGTTATCCATGCCAACCCAAAATACATAATTTGATTAATCTATCATTGTATTCCCCTTGAAAAATCTTTCTAAGTGGTATATAATATGATAGAATCTCAATAAGAATTGTTTGACAAAACTACTAAAAAAAAGTGCACAAGAATCATTTAGGCTGGTCAAATGGCCAAAAGGTCAATCAAACTAACCACCAAGTCAGTATACACCAACTTGAGGCAATAGGCATGACTAGATGACGATAATTTTAGATTTTTTATCTATATTTTTAAGATTTTAGCTGTATCTTTAGGATTTTTACGAAACTTACTCAAGTAGAAGACTTATATGGAGTTATTAATAATTTTCAATTATCTTAATGTTTATTTGATCCAAATACTACTATTGTCATACATCCAAAGCTCTATAAATACGTTAATCTACCACCAATCTAAGGTATGCAACCTTTTCCTATGCTTATGTCAATTCATTATGTTCTGATTATTAATTTAATGAATTCATCTAACTTAGATATTGAAGGATTTTTAGTTGACGTCGCATCAATGTTCCTCGTGATAACCCTTCTTACTTCATGATATCACATATAACCTACATCAGTCTCATGCAGTGTAGTCAGGACACGAGTACTAGGTCTCGAACGGACTCATGTAGTATAGGCAGGGCACGAGTACTAGGTCTCGAAAGCATTAGAAATTGGCTGCAGGATACTGTCTTCTAACGTTGATGGACATCTAGTGTACCTAGTATTTTCTCTCGTTCATTTCTCATGTTGGTCAATTTTTATTGCATTTCACAGTTCTTTTCCTTTTGAGGTTTCATTTTCTTATGTATCATACGTAATATATACATTTTGACGGATAATGGTGATTACATTGTGAATCCACTCGAAATGGAAGTCCCCTCTCCCGTATTCTCCCACGCCTCATTCTCTCCTTGCCAAAGTAAAAATAAATCCTAATCACGCACTGAAATCCGGACCGTCCAAATCGTACAAGACCGATCACAGTATAAATCGAACGACTCAAAAAGCACTATCAATTAATCCCGATCCGGACCGTCCAAATCGTGGACCCCAACGTTCTGACGAATCAACAAGACCGATCATTGTATCAATCGAACGACCCAACAAGCACTATCAATTTATCCCGATCCAATTTGTCGTCGCGACGAAGTATCAAATCAAAACCTTCATGTTTGTGTGATTCTTAAGAAATTCGTATCAACTTTGCGGTGTCGATTGGGTCTGCAACGGCGAAACCTCTAAACAATGGCGAAGGATCGAAAGGGAGGATCTGCAGTTCATACAAATGGCAAACAGAAAGAAGGAGAAAAGTCGGTATCAAAAGAACAAGAAGAACAAGATAGAGCAACTGAAGAAGCGCGTTCGAAGAGTAAACACGGGAGGAAATCGAGGAGAAAGGAGTCTGATACTGAAGAAGAAGATAAAGAAGAAGATTACTCCGGCGACCATGGTAGAAGAAAGAAAAGGAAGAGGAATGACTCTAAGAGAAGCTCGAGGAAAAGGCGATACAGCGACGAAGATTCGCATTCGTCTTCTTCGTCTTCTTCATCTTCTTTTTCTTCTCATTCTTCGGATTCATCTGGTTCGGGTTCTGATTCTTATTCTGATTCGGAAGAGAGTGAGAGCGAAGATGAGCGGCATCGGAGGAAGCGGAAGGAGAGAGAGAGGAAGAGGAGGAAGGAGAAGGAGAAGCGTCGGATAAGAAGAGAAAAAGAGAAGGAGAGGAAGAAAAGAAAGAAGGATAAGAAGAAGGAGAAGGAGGAGAAGAAGAAGAAGAAGGAAGTGAAGAAAGGAGCTGTTACGAACTCTTGGGGCAAGCATGGGATCATTAGGGAAACTGATATGTGGTAAGGATTCTTTGTTGTATTTTTATCGATTAGGGTTTCTGAGTGTGTTTTTTGGTGTTTGATGAATGTGCATTTTAATTTATTTGGTCATTTCTTTGCGATTTGTTTATCTAACAAGTTTCGTAGAACTATATTGCTTTTGATTTAGTGTGAGCTTGAATTGAATTGATGGGGCACTGCTTGTTTATTTTGAGGCACTTTTATTGTTTTAGTTCGGGTGAACTTAACATTGTTTACTGTATTGAAGTTGTTACTCTAAAGGCTTTGCATTAAAAACCATACCTTTGGTTAGCCACTCTGCAGCTCAATGATTAAAGTCTAGTGAGAATTGACCTTTGGTTATCCCAAAAAAATAAAATAAAAATAAAAATAAAGTTCAGTGGAGATTTATGGGATAAATGATGTTTGAACTTATAAACAGTCCATGTCTCTGAGTATTGTCTGCATTTTACTGGAGATTTGTGGAAGGCAGGGGAACGGAGTCCAAACCAAAGAAAATTAGCGTCCTCACTAACTTGTCGCTTGCCTCATGTTAAGTTTCATTTTAGTGCTTTTGGTTTGGAGAAAAAGCTCCAATCATTCGTAGGACAATCCTGAAGGCTTTTAGTTCCATGAAAACAGTTGTGGAATTCTTGGGAACAACAGCTGAAGTTAATCTCGTAGTAATTTATTCCTGTATGGAAAGAAGTAAACACATCAATTCTTTATTCTTGGCTTTATCAAATTTGATTTTTTGGATCTAAGCCCTTTGTCGATGTGCTTATATTGTGCCCATTTAATCCCTTAAAAGCTCAGGTATTATGGTTTTAACTTTGAAATCCCTTTGTAGTAATAATTATGAAGTAGAGGCGTAGAGCATTCTCGCACGAAAACATCAAAACCACCACACAATCTATATCATCATTTATTTTCATGTTGACGATACATTTATGGCCTTCAGCACTCACACATTTACAGTACCTTGCATATATTATTTGCCTCTCTAACCGTTGGCTCCTAATACCAACTTTTGGTAGCTTGCATCTTAACTGTTGTCAGTAATATCCTTAGGTAACCACCATTGAGTGTAGGCTTCTAGGAAATCTTCCTCTGCTATTGAATGCTGGCAAGATTGGCTTTTTTTTTTTTTTAATTTTCTAATTATTTTGTCAGGTCTTGATCCCTGCATTTCTAGATATCTATACTTTGCTTACTTGGTGAGTTTTCTATGATTTTTAGGAATAAAAGGCCAGAGTTCACAGCATGGTTAGCGGAAGTGAAACAGGTATTTCTTCCTTGTATAGCTTCTAAATTCTATTTTTGTTCTCAATTCGAATTTAATTTGCTTTTTTTTTTCCGAATTATGTAGCAAAGGAGTGTCCAACTTGAATTTGTTTGTTTGGTTTAACTAATTTTGCAAATGACTGTAAGATACCTTGATCTGATGCCTATCTTGGCTCTATTTTTGTTCTTAGATTTTTTGGATACTGAATGCTCTAGACTGGAAGTGGTGGTTCTTCTCTAATTATGATTTATGAATGAAATATAAGCTTTTGTTTATTTTAATGGGATGAGATTTGGCATTCACTTTTTATCATCTGATTTATTGTACTTTACTGTTTTCTGTTCGTGGAAGTGGTGTTGTTTCCCTTCATTATGATTTATGAATGTAATTTAAACTTTTATGTATTTTACTGGAATGAGATTTTGCATTCAATTTTTATCAACTGATTCATTGTACTTCGTGGTTTTTTGTTTCCCATTTTGATGAATGAGTCATCTGCAGTTTGCAATTAATTCAAACTTTCTACAAAGTTGAAGGATGTGCTCCAAATTTTGACTCCTTGGAGTTGATTGCAGGTGAATCTGGAAGCTCTATCTAATTGGGAAGAAAAGCAGATGTTCAAAGAGTAAGACAAATGGCTTCAGTTGTTTTCATAACTTTAATATGTTCGTAATATTCAAGATATTTTAATATGGTGCCATTTCATTGTTCATTGTTTAATTTCTTTTTTAGTCTAAGCTAATGTTATAATCACAGATTCATGGAGGATCATAACACAGCCACCTTCCCTTCCAAAAAGTAAGGAGTCGCGCATATCAACTTCTTATCCATTTATTTACTCTTTCCATTTGAAAGCATTATTGCAGTGCCTTTTGTATGTAATGAAACTGTAGCATGCATTCACTATTTTTATTAATTTTTGCGTCTTGTTCATGTCATATTAAGAATTTTCTTCAGCAAATTCATGCCTGCAAAAGGCAGCACCATTTACTATTGGTTACCTCTATTAGTGGAAGCTGAGGACTTGTCAGTCATTAAAGCTACAGAAGTTAGCAGCATCACTATCTTCTTTTCTTAGTTGCTAATTTTGTTGCTCAATTGTACTTTCTGGGAAATGCCTTCTTTAAGAAAGAGGATGGTCAGTTTTCAATGTGATTTTGGTTCTGGTTTGAAGGAAAGATTAGAAAATAGGGAGGGGCATTTGGAAGGAATACTCAATTGAAAGCATATTTTTCTGCTTTGGTCTAAATGTAGATGGCCTTATTTTGTAGTGAAGTGAGGCAAGCTGATTATTTTTAATGAGGAGAAATCGTTAATTTAAAGTCCTTTTATACCCAAAATTTTCATTGAAGTAAAGGTTTCTGATTAGATTCAAAATCACCAATTGTATATCAAGGTAATGTCAATGTTAACATGAGCTAGATGGTAACATCTATGGTTATATGCTAGAATACAAGAAATGAAGTTAATGAGCCTGCCCCCCTACTTTGTTGATTCAAATAGAAGTGGTGACGGTAATTTCATGTTCTCATGTTACTTTTGAAGTGGTGTTGCTAGTTTGTTAAATTTTTCTTACAACTTGCAACTTATGCTACCATTCACACGCGCGCGCGCACGTATAAATGAGATGATTACAGACTAGTATATTTTTGAAGATTACTTCTGTAATTTGCAATCAACAATAATAAAATAGGTGCTTATACATAACATCTCTGGAGATATTGACTTAATTTTGACCAGCACCATACATATCATCAGGGAAATAAATGTCTCAACTCAATTACAAAGTTGCATTCTAATTGTGATTTAATTCTACTTGGTTGCAGGTATTATGATTTAGATGCATATCACAAGCGGAAGATGGAAAAGGAAATGAAAAGAGGTTCTGGCCGAGACCTCGAATCAGAACGAACAATATTCAATGATGAAGAGCAGCGTCGGTATGTATGATCGATTATCTGCTCAGCACCAATATTCAAATATCTTCACCTTATTGCATGCCATTTGTTTTTGCATTTCAATTGTAATTAGTATTCACCTTTTCAGGCTTTTCTTTTAATTGAATTTTAAGATTGATAATCATTTCTTTGTGATATTTCTTGCGGTTTAACACATAAATGACCTTTTTTTCCCCCATTTTTAAAAGTGAGCAATTTCCAGGCAATGTTCTCTCCCCTTCCCTTTTTCCCCACTCTGACGTGCATCCCCACCAGCCAAAATGATTTAGGAAGTCCTCTGTGTTACAATATAACGTATAACCCCCCAATTTTTTTCCCCACTTTTAAAAGTGAGCAATTGTTGTATATGTAGCTGAAACACAGCAAACAACCTAACAGATTGTAGATTGAAAACTACAAGGTTCGGATTGTTGGAGCCTAGGGGTGACATTAAATTGATCTTATGACACTTTTGCTGAATCTTATTGAAATGATTTAACATTCATTGCAAGCTTTATTTCAAAAATTTCTCTCTTCAATTGGTACTTCGGTAGTGCGCTGCTTCTGCGAATCTTTCTACTAGACCACTTCTGTAAAGAAGGCTTTTATTGCTACTGTTATCAAACATTAGTCTGTTTCTTTTTTCAACAAAAATAGCCTGGAAATGTTTCATCATGCATGGGGAGACCTGAATCCTGATTACTTTCAGCTAATTGGGTTACAATTCAAGGAAACATTTCACTAGAAATTCTGAGCAGCTGAGGTCCTTTCTGAGGATGGTTGGCCCTATCTTCATTTTCTGATAACTTTTTGCATGTAATTTAATATCTTGTTTGCCCCTTGGATTGTTTGTTGTTCTACATAAGGTGTCTACTTTATGCAGCTTTGAATAGCTCTTATTTTTATTTTTATTTTTATTTTTAACTTACGATATTCAGAATTATGTCTTCGATATGTTTGATTAAACATGCAAAATATATGCTAACCTTTGTTGGCTGTCAAGTTTGATTCTGATTTGGCTTTAGATTATTTAGTTTCTCTGAGCCATTTATAATGTAGGTTGATGATATTCTCCTTCATGCTTTTTTCAGGCGAGAGTTGCTGCTAGCTCGAGAAAAACTTAAAGAACAGGAAGTGGAAACTTTAAAGCGTTCCATGCAGAGTGGTTTGGTGAATATCATTCTTCTCTATTCTGGCATCTAGCGATTAGTCCATTATAGGAAATTAAGTAGCATTCTGTACACAGATATAATTTCTTCTCAATATTTCACAGGCCCAAGCAATGAAGGAGCAAGCTCAACTGAGGGAAGAAATGGCTTACCAGTACAAGCTTGGCAATTTTGAGGTAGGAGACATCAACCACCAAATCTGTCCATTTTTTTTCCTGTTGCAGAACTTCATTTTCTATACACAAATTAAGTAACAAAACATTTATTTATTATATATAGGCTGCTGCTGCTATTCAGAAAAGATTGGACCCAGATGTTGCCATGTGAGACATTTTTGTTGCATCGCTGTGGGAGTTGAATGGGAGATTTGCACTGCTTAATCGTGATAAAAAGACCAACCAATATCAGATATCTTGCCATGGAGCTCACTGGTTCTATCCCCGGTTCTGTTTTTGATGTATTGTATTATCAATTATAGTTCGCAATTACAGGATATGAACCCCGAGATGATATTTTTGGCCTGAAAATCGTCCTGAATTGATCATATAATCTTAAGATCCTTCTTGTATGACCATTTTGTGTCTTCAGATAAAAGTGTCAAGTACATGGGTGCTGGCCGATGGGTGATGTAGTAAGGTTTGTTACTGAATTTGGTTAACGACCATTTCTACTCTGTAGTAGATTTCAGCATCTGTTCTTAGTGAGCTTTCGACTGTATTACTTCTCCTTCTCTTCTCCAAGTAGTTAAAAAAGTGAAAATAACACATACTCACCAAAGGACTAGAGATAACCAATGAGAGGGTTGGGTAAAGAGAAAATTACATTGGGAGAGTGTTTTTATTTAAAACTTTATAATAATTTGAATGGTGGATTAGTTTGAAGGTATGTATAAAGTTAATTTGAGAATATACAGCAAGAAAATTAATAAAAGGGGACTTCTAAAATATTTTGTTGTGACATGAAATTGAGAGAAATACTGTAAGTTGGTGTATATGACAAGTCAATGTCATTAGCTTACGCAAATCATGGGCCTTTTCACCGAGTATTCTCTATATACTTTTCACCCACTACCAAATCAGGCTCGTTGAAGGTAATGTTTTACCAAACGCCAACTTGAAATATGGATCGTATGATACCCATTTCAAACTGTGGATAAAAGTTAGGAGAAAATATGAAGCAACGACAAATAATGGGCGCAACATCAGACGACAGGTCATGGAAAGATCTAGGAAATGGAAGCAGGAAGCAGAAAATCCTGAGCATGGCTGACTTTTCCATGCTTAGCTTCCTTAGTCTTCGACGCCCTTCTACTCCCATCTCCTAAAAACAAATATCAATTATCAATTACTTTAATGGAACTACTAGTACTAAATAAATAATTAAATAATAAAAAAGCTAGTGCTGGTGGAATTCAAACCAGCCTTTGCTTTTTACTTTTTAAACAGGGAAAAGCAAGACGTCACAAAAAGAAAAGAAGAAGGTAGAAGAGTGAAGAACAAAGCTAATAACAACAACAACGACAACAATAAGAATGATAGTAGTATAATGTAAAAAAAGTGACATATATAGCCGCCTGAAGCGACGATCTAGCCTTTTTATTCAGAAGGGAAGGTTAAGGTGTGAAAGAAAAATTTTGGTGGGCACTACCCTTGAGAAAATTAAACATGAAAAAAGGAGACGGTCATGGTGGTGAGCATAGTATCGTGTCAAAGCCAAGAAGCCCAGCACCATTTTTAACTAAGACTTACGAGTTGCTTGAAGAAGGGAAGGAGGAAGAGGAGCGGAGCAAGATCGTTTCTTGGAACAGTGATGGGACTGGGTTTGTAGTTTGGTCTCCTGTGGAGTTCTCTGAGTTGTTGCTTCCAAGATACTTCAAGCATAACAACTTCTCCAGCTTCATTCGCCAGCTTAATACCTATGTAATTAACAATTCAATATATATAATTTCTAATCATATCTCTTTGTTATTATTATTATTATTATTTTTAATTGTTTGATTAGATGGGATGATCTGTTGTGGGATATCACTCTGAAGTTAACAGGTTCTTTAAAATTCTTGTGTTATCTGTTGTTGCAAATTAGCAGAAGTTTATGAGTAGAGTAGAAGATAATTGGGTCCTTCTTGATGTATTAACTCTTCACAAACAAACCAAAAAACTAGAGTACATCACATTTAATAAGGACAATTTTATTTTATTTGTTATCGATTATAATAACTTGATATGTAACATTCTTGGGCTTTTATTAAAAAGTGATTTCTAGCATGGTATTAGGTTTTAAGAGGGTTTGGGAAATTTCATATTCTCATTTGCATAGTTAGTGCTTTCTTCTGGCTTTTCAAGTTAATGTTCATTGATGGGTCTTTCTGTGATAATTATAAGAGTTGAGTAGTTTTTAATAAATTTGACTACAAAAAATATAATCAGATGTGCAATTGCACTTTTATGTTTGTTGGATTTGTGTTTTGCTTGTCTTAATGTTGTAATACATTGGTATAAAGATGTGGTTGTATTGTTTCTGTAATTAAAGCAACATTTTCTTTAAGATTTTTGCATAGTTGGGTCTACTTATCATGGTTATGAACTCATTCTAGACTGAACCAGACTACAAAATAAGGTCACTTAGTAATTCAACTGTTGAGAGAGATGCTATGTCTACATAGGAATCCTTGTGTAATTACAGTCTATGTAGCCTTAGGACTAGGCGTGACCTGTCCTGCTTTTTCTAATTTCTATCCCATGTTTTATAAACTTGTAAGTACTTGTGTTTATGTTAATGCAAACTCTTTGCTGTGAAAGAGTGATCACAAGGGCTTTGATTAATTGCAAAAGCAGGGATTCAAGAAGCGCGCAACGAACCGATGGGAATTTCAGCATGAGAAGTTTCAAAATGGTCGAAAAGATTTGCTGGTTGAGATAACAAGGAAGAAGGGCGAGCCAAGCGCCTTTCCGACTTTCCTAAAGGCATCAGGAACTGATACAACAAGTGCTATTGCTACTACTGCAGCTAGTGCTGTAGACGAGGAACAAGTTCTACTCTTGGAAGAAAACAAAAGCTTGAGGGAAGAGAATTTGGAATTGCAGAAGCAAGTAGCACATTTCAAAGCACTTGAGATAAAGCTACTTGACTGTCTTTACCAATACATGGAAAGCAGTAACTACGACATGAACAAAGTTAGGAGAGTATGTTAAAAGCATCATTGGAACTTCTTTTTTTTTTTTTTCCTCCCTCTGTAGCTAGCACTTGTAGACATTGATTTGATGATAAAAGGAAAGGCATGAAATTCTTAAATATGTAGTTCATACTTTTGTAAATGCTACTCAACAACTCCACAAGAAAGAAATCAAATGGTACTCAAGACTCAATTTTAAGGAGGAGAAGCCATTCTTCCAACATAAAAATGGCACTTTTTGACTTTTGACAAAAGGAGATGCAGGTGATGATGCTGAACTCAAAAATGAGTCAGCTATATATAATTTTTTATCCAAGAATAATATCTATATATATTTATATCATACATAATACAAATACTTAGATACTATCCAGATTAATATCTATGTATTTATCTTATTTTTATTTTTAAAAACTAATTATATTAGTAATGATCGCCTTACGGTTTAATGGGTACAGTGTCTGCCATATAAGAACATTAAGTTAGGGAGCTATAGAGAAACAACTGTATGAGTATATTTTATCCTTATCTTCCTTATATGAAATGAAAAAGTTCATTAAAGTTCCCTGAATTACCGGCGAAAGTGTAGATAGGACATACCAAAAAGCTTCAAGTACGGGTTCCAAGAAAGAAGGGTACCCCACGAATTAAAGGGTAACCCCACCCCACTTCGTCATATGCAGAGACAAGGAGTTAAATGAAGAAACCCAAAACCCAAAACCCAGAACCAAAAACACTTCACAGATATAATAACTTCACCAACTTTCACTAGCTCTGCAGAGCTCTTCATAGTTGGAGAGGAGAGGGAGAGGAAGAGAGAGATGGAGAAGAAGCAGAAAGCTGGTAGTGATGGAAATGGGGAGAATGGGATGTTGAGACATGATAAGAAATGTAAAGATGTTGTGTTTCTTATACTCTTCATCTTCTTTTTGGTCGGAATGATTGTCAATTCCAGCTTTGCAATCATAAATGGAGACCCATTGAGGTAAAAAAAAAAGAAAAGAAAAGAAAGTTTCTCTTCTATATCTACTCTTCTTAGTTTTTTCTTCATATTAAGTTATATCGGAAACTTATATTTCACAGTTACCTCTTTTGGTTGGGTAATGAATGAAGGTGATATGCAAGAAATGCTCGTCTCAGTATCTGGGTAGTTTTTGTTTGGAATATTACTTCTTTCTCTGTTTTAAAGGTCTATGTTGAGTTCTTGAGTGAAGCAGCTTTTTTTTTACTATATGCACATTTGCTTTCAGTGAACAAAACAGAAAAAGGTCAGACGGTTTCTTGTAAAAATGGTTTTCCAATCTTTGCTCTGCTGATGTTCTGACTGTTTTTTTAAGTTGAGGGTTCTTTATTTTTTGGGAAAGAAACTAATAACGATTGTACTAAATGAAGGTCTTGATTGGGTAGCTGAAGGAAATAACTTTGCTCTTCTCAAATCACAAATGGGTATCTGTTTTCATAGATATTTCTCATATTTTCGAACTTTCAAGTAACTATTTATAACGGGTCTCAACAATGGATCTCAGGAAACAAAGGGTCTTCTTATTTAGTTGGGTGTAGACTTTTCAGCTTCGGAGCATTTCAAATTAACTAATCAATATCTTGCTTGAAGCCTAAGTTTTTTTCTTGTTAAATAATAGGGAAGCATATACAACTCATTATTTTTAAATTCCTATCAGCTAAGTTTCATCATCTACCTTAAACTTCCTTCTCTTACATGCTTCAATTTCACATCTATGTCCACCTTTCAGTAGCAAAGTCTCTTGTGGTTTGTTTGTTGGTGTTCTTGTTTCTCTTTATTTTGGTCTTTGATACGATGCCTTCACATGATTTATCAGGCTAACGTATGGGCTGGACTACAAAGGAAATATTTGTGGGAGCAAGCATGCAAATCCTGATCTTCGTGAGTTGGAGCTTCAATACTGGTTGAATCCCAATCAAGTTTATGAAAGTGGCATTAATAATAGCCAGTTCAAGCTTGAAAATGCTAGAAGTATTTGCCTAATGGAATGCCCTCTCCCATCTGAAAACACTCTCTCATGGATATGTGTTTATCCAGAAGGCGATATTGACATGTCAGTGGATGATTGGATCGATAGGGATTACGATTATTTTGACATCCTAACACCTGAGATGAGAAATAGCTCCCTTAAGCTTCAAGGTCCTTGTTACCCCGTCATATTTCCAAGTGTAAACGGTGAGATATTCTTGGATTCTTGTTGCAAATTAGCATCAAACATGAGCGTTAAATTTCTATTTATTTATAAGTCACTGGTTATGAGATTCTATTGTTAATTTTTTTTAAATGTCTTTATTAATTCTGTGCTACATTCTCACTTAATAAAGGAACTTTCCTTTCTTCAGTTCATTGGAGCTGCCAGTTGATTGCTCGTGCATCAAATGAGTCTTTGCATCATTGGCAGCAGATGGGTGGTGTACATATCAATGAAGGCGCTGTGATAGATAAATCTATTCACCAATCCATCAATTCTCACTTGGTTGTCTTAAAGGTTTTTGATTCTTCTAATTGAACTCCAAAGTAGGGACTTAGCTTTCATTTCATCATTTCTTTTAATTCATTTCTTAGGCTAATCTGTTTCCAATGCGAGTGGTGTTAATTGTTTTTGCCAAGTCCACTGAACACCTTCTCATGCTTTGTGCAGAGCAGATTCTTATAATTTTTTTTTATTACAAATCTCTTGTTCTTTCTGCAGTATGTTCCTTCATTTTCTCGTTTTGACTGTGTTGCATATAGTGAACAAATGTGTTTGCTTTCTACTTCTGATTTCCATGGACATTGATACTATAATGACTATTTGCAGAGATATGTCGCTGATCTTGGCAAGGCATGGCCGGTGTTGATTGTTTGTGGAGGAATTCTTCCACTATTTCTGTCAGTTATCTGGGTATTTATGATTCGCTTTTTTGTCATGGGAATGACATGGATAACAGTCTTCTTCTTCAACGTTCTTTTGATCTCAGTCACAATGTTTTGCTACTTAAAAGGTGAGGAATGTACATTTCATTTCTTAAAGAATACAATTCTTTATGATTTGTACCAATATACAACTAGAAAAGCAAAACAGGTTTGACCATGTCCGTTAAAAACCACGTGATCCAAAAACTATTACTGTCAGATTAGGGTCCAACTATATGTATCAATCTTGAGTAGGTAAATTATTAACACCCTCCCACATTTATATAATGATATGTGGACTTGATTTATAATAGGGAGGAAAGATGACTAATAAATGAGCTAAACAAGCAGATGTGTTAATAATGAAGTTTGAACATGAGATCTCTTAAATAAATCTCGCTCTAATACCATGTTAGAAACTACTTGACTCAAAAACTATTTCTGTTAAATAAAGGTCCAACTATGTGTATCAATCATGACTAGATAAATTATTAACATTATCAACTATATTTTGGCTTTAAGCATGTTGGAAGAGATTCTTGCTTCTGAATATGAAATTTAGCTTTAGAATTGCTTTCTTTATATTCATGTTTATGATTCATAAAACTAAATTTATTTTCATCGTTTTACTTCTAGCTGGATGGATTGGAAATGATGCCATATCTCCAGTAATTGGTGAGCATGATCCATACATTCGCATATCTGGAAGGGTGAGTGTTTTTTGGTATAAACTCAAAAATTCTGGTTCATGTGCTTAATCTTTTTCTGATATTTTGTTTCAGGAACAAGATCACCTTCATCTGGTTGCTGTTGTTATGACCATTATAATGGCCCTTGGTGTTCTAACATCCATTGCAATTGTCCGCCGCATCATTAAGGCAATGTCTGTCCTGAAGGCAAGTATTAATGTCAAGACATGACATGAATATATTAGGTGGCATTTGGGGTTTGATTTGAAACCAACAATTCAGAAAAATGACTTTTTATCTTTTTTATTTTTTATTTTTAATTTTTTCAAAACTAGTCACTCCTTGAGTAAAATCTTAGAAAATTATTTTCCAATTCTACCAAATGCGTGCATTTTCTTGTGTTTTGGGATTTTTCAGGTAGAAAAAACTAAATCTGAATCACAAACTAACAATTCTGAAAATAGAACCTAATCTGATAATCCTCGTACCAAGTCTCCTTAAATTGTCTTGTTTGTCTTATTGGTTGTTTGTACATCTTTTGGAACCTTATTGTTTGTCTTACTTTGTGTTATTACAGGTTGCTGCAAAGGTAATAGGAGAAGTTCAGGCCCTCATAGTGTTCCCTGTCATACCATATGCCATTCTTTCAATCTTTTACATCTTCTGGTTTTTGGTAGCTTTGCATCTACTCAGCTCCGGCAGAATCCTTCAAAATGATTGCAAGACTGATTGTTGTTCTTACGATCTTGGGTTGAAGAGGCTGAACTGTGATACGTGTTGTGGTTACAGCATCCATTACACTCATCATATCGCGATAGCCATACTATTCCATCTCTTTGGCTGTTACTGGGCCACACAGTTTATTCTCGCATGCTCTTCAACTGTAATTGCCGGCACTGTTGCTTCTCATTATTGGGCTCAAGGAGAAATATCGGTAAGCATCTGATTGAAGTTAGAAATCTTACTGATTTTGCATTTCCTTTTGTTTTGAGTTGCTTATGATTGAACTCCTTGAACTTTTTTTCCATACAGTGCAAGGTTCCATTCCTTCCCTTGTTCTCATCAATGAAGCTGCTTATGCGTTATAGTCTGGGGTCCGTTGCTCTTGGATCTTTGATTGTGCCACTTGTTGAATCACTTCATTCTATACTTGAATGGATTCGCCGCAAGTTGAAAAAAGTTAATAACATGGCTGATACTTGCATGGGAACTTTGGCATTTGGTTCATCTCGTTGCTGCCATGGATG
>JAJIYU010008355.1:0-18096 GCA_030144865.1 Tinospora cordifolia | reverse complement strand
TAATTTTAGAAAAAAATGCAAAATTTGGGTATATAAAAGGAAAAAAGAAGAAATATAGTATACACACACATATAATAATAATAATAATAATAATAATAATAATAATAATAAGAGGGGGACCTGGGCAGACCCAGACTTAGGCTCCATGTGGGTCGAATGCCCAGCTTGGGGCTGGTCTACGCGCCCAACAGCTACCATCCCCCCTCTTGTTTGTCGTTTTGTGCCCGAATTATTGACGAATTTCAGCGGATTTTTGGTGTTGCAAGAAAACCATGGGAATCTCTGGTTTTGAATCATGGTTTTGAGGTGGCCAATGGATGATGCCAACTGGGCATCCAACATGAGAGCTTGGAGGCCACGTGTCATCCTATTTGGCCATGCAAACACCCTTCATGCAACAAAACCCATTCTTGAGTACAAGCTCCAGATTTTTCAATTGCCGTAGCCACGTTCTTGAGCTCATATTCGTTCCTTCATCAAATTCATTAAATCTTAGCTTGTTTTAAAGCTCTTACTACAATCTATGAAGTCCCACAAGCAACTCGCTGAATCTTAGAACCATTTGAAGCTGAGACCTTCGAGAAGAGGTGCTGTTCATTGTATCCAAACCCAAAAACCAAAAAAATCTGTGTTGAAGCCACCTTTGGAGCTTCGATTTTTAGGCAATTTCAAGTACATTTTGGAGGTAAAGCTGTCCATCTTCTTCATTTCCATACATACTCTAACCTCCAACTGATAGAAAACGAAAAATAAGGCTTTACACATGTTTTTCGATCCATTAAAGTTTGTTATCTACTCACTGTTACAACAGTGTAATAGAAACAGTGGTGGGACAACTTTAAGGGGCTCACACCTGAACCATTCCAGGTTCGTCCCTAAGGTAAGACCTTTTATTTTACCTCTCATTATGTGTATTTAAGTGTTAAAGTGGTAGAAATCCGATGTTATAGCATTTAATACGTTTTATAAGTCACTGGTGTTGACTGTGTGACTCACTGTTGTGACAGTGCCAACAGAATCAGACGTTAGACCAGATTTGAGGCTATATTTGGAGCACTTAAGGACACCCCTTGAGACTAAAACTAGAGGCGTTTAAAGCCTCAAATAGATGTTACAGAGAGATATAAAGATCTAACCATGAGCCTATGTGAATATGATTTATTATACTTACAAATATGCTATGTTAGCTAGATGTTTAATAGTTAGGAAAATTTTTGAGTTTGGAATACATATGGCATGTTTAATGAGACGTTTGAACATGACTTTGGGCCTATATATGCTTACTGTTTGGAGAGATCCTTGATAGGAAGTTGTAAAATGGCCCTTAGATTAGAGCTTGGGTGAGATAAATAAACACGAGGACTGATAGAAATGGGGACCCAAAAATTCGTGTGATTCACCTAAAAATTCTGAAAGTAAATTAAATGACCAAACCTTAGTGGATTGGGCTGAAATTTGGTGGAAAGATTCTTAAGTATGTCTAGAATATACGTACTAGATTCGAACATTTTGATATGGATGGATAAGTAGGTAAATTTAGGTAAACAGTCACTGCTTGTCACATGAAATTTGAGAACACACAGACCCTGATATCTTAGATAAAAACACTATCAAATGGAGTCCTAAAATCGAGATTTAAAATTTTGGAAAGATTTAAGGAGTCTAGAACAGATTTGCGAAATTTGGCGCAAATCTGATGTACGGATTACCCACAGAGAAATCGGAAAAATGGTTGCGCAAATAGGGCCACAAGCTAAAGTTGTGCTTAAGTGATGGGAGTTGTGAATTTTGACCCATTTTGGCCCAATTGACTCAATGAGGACCAAAATTGACAATTGGAGACTCTGTTGACCAGCTAAGTCAGCAAGTGATAGGTTTGACTAGGTTTGACAAAGATTGACCAAGGTCGATCAAGTTGATTTAGCAACTTAAAGCAAGTTGAATTAAAATAGATAGACCACCATTGACCAGGCCAATTCATTGATTGACCAATGACGTAGAGTTAAAGTTGTGCCAAGTCCTATGTTAATATTGAGAAGCTACGTTGCTTTCGCAGGATCAAGTGTTAGCGGGACACGACCGATCGCGAGAGGAGCACTGGGAGTGGAGCATCATTGTAAGTAGTGTTTTCTAACTTATTTCTTAAAGCTTGTTATTTTGTGCATTTATGAAAATGATATAACATATTGTGATAAATCTGCACGTTTTAAATGAGTTTTAAATGAAAAGTGCACTGAATCTCGAGGCTAGAGGGGGACGGGTTTGGGCGAGTTGTGTCGGTCCCTCATACGACCCTGATAGTGACTACCTAGCATAGAGTGTCCGCTGAGGGGGTTTTGTGGGCCCACGATATGGCACCGACAATAAGTACTAATCAAGCCGTCACAATATGGCAACGACAGTAAGTCTTGATCGGGTCGTTATGATTGATGGCAACGACAATAAGTCCTAATTGAGTCGACACGATACGCCTAATTGCCTGTGATCCGCTCGAGTGAATTTTAGTTGCCTTGGGGGCTAGTGAGAGCCTCAGCGAATGGTTTCATCTCTTAATTGTTTTCAAATGAAGGTGGATGACTGCATTTTGGATTTAAATTGTATTCACTGTTGCTTTCACTCGCATAATGCTATTGTTCATGCATTCATGGCATGTGTTTTGTTTGTGGAATGCTTGTTTTAAGTTATGAATTAGATTGCATTACTTATTGAGTCGCCATGGAGAATTAGGCTCACTACTCTAACTTTTTAGGTCCTTTTGCTGTGAATAAGGGCAAGAGAGTGGTCATTGTATAGAGTTGCATTCTCTTATCTATTTTGGTAGGTTTTTCTTCATGTCGTTATTGTTTTGAGGGTTAGAACTAAGTTTAGGAGTGAGGAAAGCCTTGTACATAATGGTTTAAGCACTCCCATTGCTACTCATGTTTTGCTATTCACGTTTTTTATGACTTATTTGATAAAATGGTAATCTTTCTAGTGTTTATGTGTTTGAGTTTCTTCTGCATCCCTATGATTACTCTGATAGTGTTAGGCGTGGTGTTGAGGAATGAGGCTTAATAGTGTCTCGGCAAGCTAGACCTACGGGTGGGTTTGCCGGGGTGCTGTGTTAGTCGGTTCTTCCTTTGCCCTAGGTAAGGGGTCCCAACATTAATGCCTCTTGTGGATCACCAGTTGAGTGGTTAGTCTCAACTTGTTTTAATCGCAATAATAGTAATTGAAGACTTTGATGCGCATAATTTTTAAAATTATCATATGTGATAAATTAATTTATTTGAGGCATGTTAATTAATTTATAGAGAACTGAATTAATTTTCTCATCAGTTGTATTGTTTGTATGCCTGCTTTAATTTTATTATGATGGTGAAATTAAATTTCTTATTGATTGGAGTAGTAAAATTGATTAATCTATCAATTGACTTGGTTAAGGAACCGTGACATTAGCATAACAACTTCATAACTTTTGTACGATGTTGGCCAAAACTTGTCACTAGAATGTACATTCCTTGAGATAAGATGTTTGATATAGTAAGAACACAAGGTAATGGTAAGTCAAGACATATATGTCAAAGGCTAATACCATTAAATAGTTACTCGATGAAATAATCTCTGGAGATGATATTATGGACAACCTTATCGATCCACTAATGAAAGGTATGTTCACATATCAAGTAGACTAAAATAAACCTCCATTGTGGATACCCAACCTAGGAGATTGGAGATCCCAAGAACTAGGTTCAAGAGGGAAAACTAAATGATGGAATCTGGTGTAGCACTGAGGAATTTTATTCCAACTCATTCCTATGATACAGTAGTGCTGCCTGCAAATTAGTAAGGTTAAGCCCTTGCTTTTAATGATTCTTGTACCATAATTTTATGTGCGGTTTTAACTACAGGGATACTCTTAATAGGAAATCACCTATGTGAGTGTGAACTGGGCCAATTCTATGAGAATGTTTTGGCTTGCATTCTTTAAAGCACTTGGAAATTTAGGAGTTGTTCGGGGCCAAATGAACACAACTGTAGGAACCAACAATGTGAGAAAAGGAATTGTGTGAATATTATTGTCTTGATTTACATAAACGACTAATAGTTCAAGACATCATGTTCATTGATTGGCTAATAAATCCGATAGAATTTCACTAAGGAAGGTTCAAAGCCACACACTACCTATTCTAATGCAATTTCATTCCAAAGTACTCTCTCAAGTGTCAAGTTTCTACATTAAAAATCCATTTATGTGGGGGATAGAGTAAAAGAACAATTTTCATTCATGTGGGGGATTGTTGGAAATTTTAATATTAAAGTTTTCATTTTAGATGAATGAAAAATTGAAAAGATGAAAAAGGTGTGTGAAAAGATGTGTTTTTACACATGACACCTATTCATTTATAATGATACGTCTTTTTGATAATGTATGTTCGTGTTGAAAGACATGTCTTTAGAACATATCTCTTCTTAATGGAGAGAGATATCTTTAGAAAATGACTATTCTTAATGGAGAGACGTGAGTCTAGAAAATTACTCTTCCCTTCTGTAACTTTTTGTTGCATCCTTTGAATAACTATAAATATCCCTACTAGTAGTAATTTTAGAGCTACATAATATCATTCATACACATATTCATTTAGAGTTTGAATTTGCATTGATCGTTATATTCATGTGTCTGGGAGAAATTACGACACAGATGTTGGTTTGCTAATCTTGTAAAATGGAGTGCTATTGATACAAGATGTGATTGTTGTATCCTAGAAGACAACCCTTAACGTAAATCGTGGGCACCTATGCGGGATGGAATTGTCTTAAGGATATAGAGTCAGACTCTAGTCTTGATCTATTTTCTCCGTAATATTAAAGTTGTAAGTAATCACACGGATTAACACATCACACCATCCAACAAGTTCTGTTTTGCTCATTGCGATTATTTCTTTTTGAGTATGATACTCATGAACTGGCTTCATCAAATGGTTAGTTGGACGCTTGAAGGTAATTCTGTTTTGCTCATTGGGATTATTATTGTTGTTATGTTTTTAATGTGATATTTAATTAAAGAGCGTCGTAAAGTAAAGCCTATCTATGCTAAGTCCACTTTGATTTGTGAATTTTTTAACCTATCTCAGCCTTCTTTCCCCTTTATATTGGGAAAAAAAAGAAAAGAAAAGAAAAAGAAAGAAACTACAAAATAATTGTAAAGCAACCTAGTTTTAGGTTTGTAATCTAGAAATTTTAGTTTTGTTTTAACAGAAAAAAAAAAAGAAGAAGAAAATGAGGGTAGTTGAAAGAAATTTACAGAAAATGGGATTTCGTTAATAAGCAAGGTTCATTTAACTAAATTCTTTATTCAATGGATTCTATCTCTCTCATATGGTTTATGCCTTTTATATCATGCTTTGGATGAATTTTGGCGAATTCTTTGGACATTAGCTGAAGCATTCTAACCTTCCCATATTGATAGCAAAGTTGCTGGATTGGAATGACTTACGTGAAGTGATGGAAATCAAATTATTGTTGAGGTTCAGTGTGCTCTGTTGTATGGATTGCTCCAAAATATTTCATTCCTTTGTTCATATTTCACAGTTGCCCATTTAAATTGAGGGTAGGTTTTACATCATTAGTCTAAAGTTATTCCTTGGAAACATGGCATACATAGAGTGATGAAAGTCAAATTATATAGTGGTGAAATTTTTTATCTCCTTGTTATATTCATTATGCATTGAAGAAGCAGACTCAGTAGTGTAAATAAAATTAAAAAAAAAGAGAAAAAATAAAAATAATAATCATTAGTCTAAAGTTATTTCCTTTTTAATAACTATCTCTGAGCAGCTAAGAAAAAATATCACTTTTGTTGGCATGAAGGGAAGACCATACACGCAGGTCTAGATGGAGCAATTGTCTACACGCTAAGACCTTCAATGCATGCCTGAAGATGTCTCACTCCGCAAGTACGATGAACTTCACATATGTGGTAAGAGACACCTTACACGCTTAAATCAGGTTTATATTCTTCGAACAAAAGCACTTTGGTGAAGTGAGAAAAAGATTTATTGTAGTAGGTGTGCTGATAAGTATGGCGAAGGCTCATTTTCTCTATCACTTTCAGACTGCTGAAAGGTAAGGAAGCTACTTTGAAGATTGAAACTGCTTTATTTTGTGAGACCCGTCTGACAATTTGTTGATTATGAGCGTAAAACAGATGATCATGGTCGCTAGCACCTTTGACCAATCTGAATTGGAGCTTATCTGCCAGTATTCCAAACTTTAATGTCTTTTGTTTGGTTTTACATACATTACTACTAATGGTTTTAGACTGTTCTGATGGTGCTGCATTGTTTGAAGGTAACTGTACGTTCAGAAAGATATTGTGATGAGGCCTGGTGTGATGCGGCTTCTTTTCAAAATGATAATGATAAAAGCTAAGATGAGTAAGTTAAAATGTGTCGTTTCGTTGATTGATTTAATTTTTCCCTCTAAAAAGTTATTTGATTATTTATTATTCTTTAGGTTCCTTGGGTTTTAAATGCCAGTTTTTATACATTTAAGAAGCATAGTTTTCCATAAGAGGCTAATTTTCTTGCAGTTTTGGTCGTCTAATTAGGGGCCAATGGATATGGGAATGCCAACTTGAACATCATCTCTGCTCATATTTAGGCGGTAAGTTGGCATCTGATTTAAAAATATACTTTCAGAAAATATAGGATTTGATCCTATTTCTATTCAATATTTGTGTTCAGCACAAATCAGATGATCGCATTGGACAAGTAAATATTACAAGAATTAAATGATCACATGGAATAAAGTTAAATCAAAACATTACTTTCGATCATTATAATTTTTTCTACTTTTGCAGGGTTTTGAGTAAATCTAATAGCATAACTAAATTTACGAATTTAAAAATAAAATAATTTATTTTTAGTGATTGGATAGAATTAAAATAATTAGAATTGAGATGAAAATAATTAACAATAGTTGTCTTATGTTAAAAAATAAAAAAAATTAAATCTGACTTGAAAATTTAAGACGTAACATTTAATAAATAAAGATAAAAGGACACGTTACATAAAATAATTTATCACTTTAAATTTAGGGGCATTAAATTAAATAATTTAAGTCGCATTGCATGGATGGTGAAAATTAGTAAATAATTGAGGCAAATGACTAAGTTATTTTTATTGGAAAATGAATAAACTAATTTATAAATATTAATATAAAAATTTAGTTAATACTTAGTTTATAAATTTCCTAAATCTCTATGGGAGTTTGAGAATCAAAGAAATTAAAAAATTTCAAGAAAATTGAAAATTTTAGAATATTTGGGAATTAAGTTTTGAAAGCTTCCTACCCCATAAAATTTAAGAAAAAGCATTTTTATGCACAAAAAATAGGAATAACTATAAAAATATCAGCTTTTTCAAATATATACAAAAATGAAAAATATAATAGCAAAAAAATGGAAAAATATTTTGAAATCGTATTTTAAGGAAAAGAAAAACTCGATTTTTTGGGAAGAAATGGTGCAATCAGCAATCACATGTTCTACAAGAAAAGAAATTGATCGTTAAAATAAGAACAATCAAAATGTCAATTGTTTGTGATTTTTATGTTATATATATATATATATATATATATATATATATATATATATATATGCTATGGAGTAGTAGGCATTAGTATACAAAGAACAAGTAAGAATACATTATCAAGGACCTACCACGCATTAGTATACAAGCATCAGTATACGAAGAATCTTTTAAGTAATTGATTCTTTTCTTTTTATTTGTGTTTCAAAAGATTTACGAACATAGGTATAACGATTTTTATGAATAGATATACAAAGATTTGTGAATTTTATAGAATATTGAAAGCAAACATGTTCAATGAAAAAGATCAAAGAATTGTAGCTGCATGTAGCGATTCTTGAATCAACTGTTAAATTTTAAATTACTGGTGTACATGATGTATAACTTTCAAATATAGTGTATAAAGTTGGGATATTTTTAGATGATTAAAAACACTAGAATATAGTATATATAACTTTTATGTACAGTTTAGGTTTCTCTAGATGATTAAAAAGACTGGTAGATAATGTGTATAACATCTATATACAATTAAGATATTAGCTTCATGGAATGCGATATGTTGCAAATCTAAAAAGTTGGTATAAAATGTGTATAATAGTTGTTTATAGTTAGGATATTAGAATGTCGAATGAGATGTATTTCAAGATGGTTAAAAAAATTGGTAAATAGTGTGTATAATTTTGGTATACATTATATGTTAGCATTGGGGAATTATATACGTTGCTAGATGATTCATAAGTGGTATACATTTTGTTTGATACTCGTATGCAGTTAGGATTTTATTATTGTGGAACGAGATATGTTATTGATGATTCAAACGTCGAATACAGTTTGTATCATATACGTACAGAGATAGGATAGTAATATTGTCAAATGAGAAATGTTTTTGGATGATTGAAGACTGGTATAATGCCTTGTACGGCAATCACATACATTTAGGATATTAAGATTCTATATCATCATGTATATTGTTAGATGATAAAAAATGTATACAATTTTTCTAATTTTGGTATACAGTTGAGATATAAAGATTTTATACCATCATATATGTTGTTAGATGATCAAATAACGTACAATGGGTATAATATTCTAATTAGGTTAGTATACTAAACATAGGCATATTATCAAATTTGTTGCTAGATGATTAAAAAATAGTATACAAGCTATATAAATTTGTATATAGGTAGGATTGTGTCATTGTATATCATCAGATATATTGCAGGTATATTGGACAATATACTAATTTTGATCTACTATGATGGAATATGGACAAAATGAAACAAATATGAGAATTTCTAATATCGAAATTTACAAATTTTATGGTTTTTAGAGGAATTATATGTGATAAACTATATGCAAATTTAGATCTAAAGAATTTAGATATTAGATATCAATTGCAGGAAGAGTATCCCTTAGGCATTAGTGATGGGATGAGGTTACTCTTTTATTTGGAATTGAAAAAGAATAATTCAAATATTAGAAAATATCCTTCATGTATAATAATAGTCAATAGGAGTTGCACATTTGCATAGGATAACACTCTACAAGTTTCTAATTATAACACAAATGTTGTATTTTATTGTAAGGGTTTGAGGCCGACAGATTGTATACCGTTGGAATACATTCCTAAAAGCTTTTGCGACTCGTTATGATATGCAAGGGTTTTGAGTATGGGCACAGTGGGTATTTGGGCATCACATTTTGTGAATGAAAATGTGACGACCCACATTTTTAAAAGTGAAACGATGGATCTGACCTTCATGTACTCCGTAAATTTTTCTAGAATTTTAATGAGAATTTTTGTCAATTTTTTTTAATTTTAAATTAATTATTAAAGAAAATAAAAATAATTCAAGGAAATGAAATTTTAAGAAGAAAACATATGAAAGTATTAGGAAAATGTGTTTTCTTGAGGAAAATAATTTATATGACTGATTTATGAATTTTTGAAACAATTATCGGATTCTTTGAATGATAAATGGAATTTTGGGAGAGATATATGATTTTTAGAGGAAATAATCAAAAAAATATTGAAATTTGTGTATAATGTTGGTATTTTGACGAAAAATTATGAATTAGACAATTTATAATGGTAAAGGACGAAAAATGTGAAATTTTGATATATAACACATATGTATATATATATATGTATTGGTAAAAAGAAAAAAATAAAAAAAACTTAAAAAAAAAGAATATAAGGGGGAACCATGGCTGACCCAGGCACTGGGCCTGGGCCGGCCCAAGCCCCACTGGGCCGAGTGCCTGGCCCGCAAGGGCGGGCGCCCGTGCGGGATTCGAGCCGTCCCAATTGGGCTGGTCGGCCCACGCGCCAAGAGGGGGTCCAGCCCTTTCTCCTCCATGTCCTTTTATGCGAAAATATTCGGATTTTTGGCGAATTTTTAGCATTTTTCAGCCATTTTTGAGCACAAAAACCATGGGAGCATGTGGTATTTGATCTGTGGTTTTGGCCATCACCTCATGGCCTCCATTGTGGTCAATCCAGACTGCCAACTGGGCATCCAGCATGTGATGCTAGATGCAACCTGGATGCCACATGTCACCCATTCTTGCCATGCAAGCCTCTCCCATACAACAAAACTCCTTGAGCTCAAACTCAGAAAATTTCTAGATTTTTGTAGTTAACTTACCTAGCTTGAATATTCTTCAATTCTCAACCAAACCCAGCAAATTATAGCTTGTACCACCAGCTACAAGATCTTACAAGTGTTTGCCCAGTCCTTGAGCCGTTTGAAGCAGAAACCACCAAGAGGGTTGTCCACACTGTTCAAACCCAGTGTGCTAGAGCCATGTTTGGAACCTTAGACCTTGGTCATTTCCAGTTCCTTCTTGAAGGTAAAATGGTTCACTCCTCTCATTTTAGTATGTACTTTGATCTTCAAGGATTAGAGAATGAGAAATAAGACCTTATGCATGATTTTAGAACCCTTGAAGTTGGCCACTTACTCACTGTCACCACTGTGAAACAGAGACAGTTGGAGCAATCTTGGGAAAGATTATTCTTGAACCACTCTAGGCATGTCCTTAAGGTAAAACTTCCATCATTTTACTCCTTATCATGAATATTTAGGTGTCCAAGTAGTAGAAATCAGAAATTGAAACGTTTATGTGTGGTATAAGCCATTGTTGTTGACTGTTAAACATACTGTTGCGACAGTGCCAACAGAAACAGTTTGGGGCCAGAATAAGAGCTACATTCGGGACACCTAAAGACACCCTTTCGGGCTGGAACCAGAGGCATCATAGACTTTATAATAGAGGTTTCAAAAAGGTATAAAGACTTGACCTTAAACTGTTATGGATGTATCTTGTTATGAATGCAAATATGCCATGATAGTAGGGTGCTAGAACAAATTTTCTTGTGTTCTTTAGGATATAGCAGAATATTGATGGAATGATAAACATGTTTTAGATGTTGCATACTACTGATTTGGAGTGGTTGTGATTAGAGAATAGGTCATGACTTGTAAATTGTAAGTGGATCCAAGAAACAACCCATAAAAGGGTGATTGAATGGGGGAAAAGAACACTAGAGGATAGTGAAATCTATGCACCCAGAAATTTCTTGCATTTTGTCCGAAATTTTTGAAATAAAATTGACGGACCAAACCTTGATAGATTGAGCTGAAATTTGGTGGAGAGACCCCTAGATATGTCTATAAGTTGCCTACAGAGTTTCAGAGCATTTTGATGTGTGTAGCTAAGCCAACTGAGGCAAACAGTCACTGCCTGTCACAGGGGATACGGGGTTTGTGCAGTTCATGTTATCATGCTTAGAAACCTTAGTAAATGAGGTCCAAAAATTTTAATTTAAAATTCTGGGGAAACCTTAGGAAGTATGGAAAAGTTCTGCAAAGTTTGGTGCAAATCCGATGGATGGATTGCCTACAGAAAAATCGGAAAAATAGTTGCGTAGATAGGGTCATAGGCTAAGGTTTGTGCCTAAGTAATGAAAATTGGGAAGATTGACCCTTTTTGGCCCAATTGACCCCATAATGACCAAAATATACCCTGTGTGACTCTGTTGACCAGCTAGGTCAACAAATGATAGGTTGACTAGGGTTGATCAAGATTGACCAAGGTCAATCAAATGGACTTAGTAACTAAGGCAAGGTGAATGAACATGTGTAAACTATTCTTGACTAGGTCAAGTAATTGATTAACCAATGATATAAAATTAAAGTGAGCCAAGTCTCATATTAATGTCAAGAAGTTGCGTCGATTTCGCAAGACCCAGTGCTAGCGGGACGCGACCGGTCGCGAGAGGAGCGCCGGTAGCGGAGCATCCCTGTGAGTAGTTGTATCCTTTAAATGAGTCTTAAATGAAAGGTGCACCGAATGTCGAGGTCCAGGAGCGGGTTAGGGTATTGGATTCGGTAGAACAATTAGGGCGAGTTGTGACCCTGGTAGTGACCACCTAGCACAGAGTGCCTATTGAGGGGTTCTGTGGGCCTACGATGATGGCAATGACAATAAGTCCTAATCGGGTTGCCACGATATGCCTAACTGTCTGCAACTCGTTTGTGTATTGATTGGGCTCCCATAGAGCATCGAGTGACCACCTAGCACAGAGTGCCCTGAGGGGGGTTTTGTGGGCCCAGATTTGGGTCGTCACCTCTACACCTAATCATCGGGTTTTTTCCGTTCGGGTGTTTTTAATCGCCTCGGAGAGCTTGTGAGCCTCGACGAATGTTTTCATTGTTTAACTGTTTTTAACAAAGGTGCGTGATTACATTATGATTTTGAATTGTGTTTACTGTTGCATTCACTTGCATAATGCTATTGTTCATGCATCCATGACACATGTTTTAACTATGGAATACTTGTTTTAAGTTTGAATTAGACTGCATTACTCATTGAGCCGCCATGGACAATTCGACTCACTACTCTAACATTTCAGGTTCTTCAGTCGTGGATAAGGGCAAGAGAGTGGTCATCGCATAGGATTGCCCTCTCTTACTCTTTTGGGTAGGATTTCTTTGTATTTTCCTTTCCGTTATTATGTTTTGAGAGGTAGAACCATGTATAAGGGTGAGGATAGTCTGTATATAATGAATAGTCTCTCCAATTGCTACACATGTGTAATGACCCGTTTTGGAAATATAAAGTTCTTATTGGTGTTCATATGTCAGATCTCTTCTGCATTACTTATGATTACTCTGATAGTGTGTGATGTGGTGTGGTATGTTGAGGCTTAACAGTGTTTTGGCAAGCTCGGCTTGTGAGCGGGGGTTTGTTGGAACACTGTGCCGGTCGGTTCGCCCTTTATCCTAGGGAAGGGGTCTCGACAGAAAATGAGCATAATCATGGATTACATGGAGACGTAGTATACAACAATAAATATTCAAATTTCATCTAGGGGCAACTATGTAAAGGACATAATACTTTGAAAATAACATTGGGGTTTTTTGCGGTCAATAACCATTTTCGATTATAAGTGATTTGATTTTGTGAAGAAATGCATACAGTGAAGTGCTAATAGGACCTGTACGTGGGAAATGAAGGCTTCTAGAAGAGGGAAAACGAGCGTGTTTAAGATAAGAAAATTCAGTAATGTATACATTTGCTCCCTTGATGTAAGGGTTGTAAACTAAAGATAAGCAACCTGAAGTAAAATTAGAGATTTAATAAAGTTAAAATTCTTGAATGTAAAGGCGGTGTATACACCACAAGACATTATAGGAGACATGAACAATGATTTTGGTGTTAAAATAAATTATGTTAAAGCATGGAGATAAAAAAAAAACATTGGAAAAATTGAGAGGGAAGTCATCAAATTTATAATCTAAGTTGTCAAACTAATTATATGTGCATGGAAAAAAAATCCATGATTAGTGATTACTATGAAGATTAGAGATGATAGATTATTCCAATACATATTCATAGTTTTCTATGCATCTATTAGTGGTTGGTGTCATCGTATACCAATTGTGATAGTGGATGAATCATTTATGAAATCAACACATGGAGGAATATTAATTATTGCATCAACTTTGGATGCATTAAGTAAAATTTTTCCACTAGCCTCTTCGGTTGCGGGTTTTAAAAATGATGCTTCATGGACATTGTTCTTTATGTGATTCAAAGATATATATGGTAGTAGAACTCGACTGTACATCATACCAGATAATATACAGTCACAACATTGGTGTATCCGGGTGTTAGTCACTGTGCATGCATCTTCAATTTACTAAGCAATCAAAAAAGTAAATTTAAGAAACATCCAAATATTATTAAAGAATATTTCATATGGTAGTAAACCCCCACTATACATCATACCAAATAGTATACAAATAGTCACAACATTGGTGTATTCGGGTGGTAGTCACTGTGCATGCATTTTCCATTTACTAAGCAATCGGAAAAGTAAATTTAAGAAACATCCAAATATTATCAAAGAAGATTTCGATCAAAACATGAAAAAGTTGGATAATGTGGACAAACGAATATGAGGATATTTGATGAATATTGGATTTGAAAAGTAGTCTCGTATATAGTCCATAGATAATAAACACTCAGTGATGACTTCAAACGTAGCAGAATCCTTAAATGTAACAAATAAAGCTGCAAGAGAACTTTTAATTTGCGCATTACTTTAGTACTTGAGATTATTGGTTCAGGGGTTGAGCTACAAAAATTGAATTATCGCATTATCAGCCTTCACGCAACTTTATAAAATTTATCATGATATGTGGGAAGAAAACGTTCAATTTATTACATCAAGAAAGTATTGCTCGCCACTTATAATAAGATAATTTATCTTCTAGGAGAGGAAACAATATGAAATATATCACAAGATATAAAAAGATGAGATTATACTACTATCAATTGGAAGAATTAGAATAGGAAGGCAGAAAAGAAGGTACAAAGCAGTTTAGGAATATAAAACACATATAAGTTGTCAAAAATGTAGCGAAAGGGGAACAACAAAATAAGCATGTAGAAGTGTTTTGGAACTTTAGACACTCTTTCATAGTTTTTCCTTCATATTATACATAATATTGTCAATTGTTTCATTTGTCAATACTCATTGAATAAATAAAAATGATTTTCTTTGCAATCAGTTTGTCATTATCAAGAGTATAATATAGGTATAATGAAGAAATACCTGTGAGAATATCGTTTATTTGACATTGGTTTGGCATCATTATTTTGAAAATGTAGTGTTGGATTATTTACGAATAACATCAGTATACTATGTAAATACGAAAAGTTATTAGTGTTTAGGAACTGCATTGTTGGTATTATGTCGGTATAACATAAAAATAATGTATGTATACAACGTGATAACAATGTTTAGAAATTGGTCTGTTAGTATTAAATTCAAATGATATAGGTATAACGTGTGTATAACATTAGTATAACTGATCTATTGGTATAATATTGGTATAACGTCATAATAACTTGTGAATGCAATATGATATCTGTTCATAAACAGATATGTTGGTATTGTATTGGTGTAACTTACGAATAATGTGTGTATGCAAAATGATATTTGTGTCTAGAATTGATCTGTTGGTGTCATTTACGAGTGACATCAGCATTATATGTGTGTACAAGGTGTGACGACCCATAATTTGATGTACAAAAATTATCAGGCCTAATGTATGAATTTTCTGAAATTTCAGTGGAAATATATGAATTTTTCTCAATTTTTTCTAATTTTGAGTTATTTATTGGAGAAAATTAGAATAATGGGAAAAAATATAATTTTGAGGGAAAAACACATGAAATCATAAGGAAAATATAATTTCTTGAGGAAAATAATTTTTGGGATTGATTGTTGAATTTTCGGAATGATTATAAAATTTTTAAAGTAATTAATGAAATTTTTGGATGAAAAATGTAAATTTTGGGTAATTATTCAATTTTGGAGGAATTAATTATTTAAATGATGAAAATTGATGTGTAATTGGAAGATTTGATAAAAATGTGATTTATTAGTAATTTTAACAATTTAAAAAAAAAGTGATGAAAAACGAGTATATATAAGTGTATATATACATATATACAAAGGTGGAAAAAAATATACAAAAAAAAGAGAGAAAAAAAGAGGGGGCTGCTCTTGGGCCTGGCTGTCCAGGCCCAAGGAAGAAAAGGGCCACGGGCTGGGCACGCGCGGGCTTGGCGCGCACCAGCCTGTGCGCCCAGGCATGTGGGCGGACTGAGTCGCGCGTGGATCGGCCCACGCGCAGCTGGCCTCCTCCCCCCTCTCCTTTCTTCCTTCTCTTCTTTTCCTTTCCCCTCTCTGTTTTTCCAGCCGAACAGCAGCAGAAAATGGCAGAAAAACCACCATTCTTCCCATGGTTTTGCCCCTTGTTTTGACCTCTGATCCAACCACCAACTAACCTCTGAATTTTCAGTATGTTGGGCACTAATACAAGCAAGAAAAGAGGACCATGAGCTACTACAAGGGCTGCAAAATTCCCTTCAAACAACTCACACACACCATTGCTGCAACCATTTCCAGCTTGACCAAGCCATTTCTATCTCTCATATCTTCCTCATCCAGGCTCTGTTTTGAGTGATCTTGGAGTCTTTGGAAAGCTCTTGATACCCTCTTGAAGAAGGTCTAAGCCATCAATCAGGAGCACAAACCATTTGGAGCAGAAACGGCCATAAATCTTGCTGCTCGCGACTGCAAAAACCTAGAAACGTGTGTTGTTCGAGTTTTGCAAGGCCAATATCTCACTCATTCGAACTCCGATCTGGAGGTACCATAACTCGTTTTGAAGCTTATAATGTGTACTTCAACTTTCATTTTATGAGAAACACCAACTGACCTCTGGAAATATGTCAAAAATGGCATCGAAGGGGGGCTGTTTGTCACCGTGAAACCCAAAAAAATCAAACCATTGAGTTTGTCTAGTTTTGCAAAGCCGATATCTCACTCATCCAAACTCCGATTTTCAGTTAATATGACTCTTTTCGAAGCTTGTTATGTCTACTTCATTTTCTATTTTATGAAGAATGACAAATGAATATTGGAAGGATGTCAAAAATGACGTCGAAGTAGGCTGCCGGACGTGCTAATCAGATACTTGGAAATTATTTTGAAAATCTGCAGAAGTACCGTGATTTTGTGCTCTCGGTTAGGAATTTTTAAAAATACTTAGAGATGTCTGATTTTCCTGAAATTTGGATGATACATTCATGAAACAACTAAGAATGTTGTGTAAAAATTTGGTCTCAAATAGATAAGTCTAATGGGGTTAAATAAGTGTTCTCTTGACTGCCTATCATATGCAATCCGGAAAACCAGAATTTCCTGATATCTCCCTTGAAAAACATACTAAACGGGGTCCAAAATTCATGAAATAAAATTCTGGAGATACCTTAGGTAGTGTAGATCATAACTGAAAAATATTGCGCAAATCCGATATACGAATTGACAGCAAAAAAATTGTGAAGTCCTGCTGCGCAGTTAGAGCAAATAAAACCAAATTTGAGCATCTATATGATTCCACTCAAAAGTCATAAAAATGAGATCAGAAAATTTGAAACAAAAATTTTTGGGAATATTTGAATGATTTAGATCAAATCTGGAAATTTTCATACAAATCCAACGGTCAGATTTATCACAAGAAATTCAGGAACTCCATTCTATAGATAGAAAGGAAAATCCAAAATTGAAGGTTCCTGTTATTTCAGTTGGAAAACGTATCAAATTATATCCAAAAATAGAAATATAAAATTCTAGTGAATATTTGGAGGATATAAATAAAATCTGGAAAGTTTCACATAAATCCAATGGTTGGATTGATCGCAAAAAAATTGACAAATTTGCTGCGCAAATTAAACTAAAAGGCATAGAATTGGTTAAGTATTAAAAATTGGGAATTTTGACCCAATTGTCTTGGTTTTGACCGTATTGACCAATGATGGCCAACTTTGACTAAGGTTGACCGAGTTTTACCGAGGTTGACCAAGTTTGACTGGTTGACCAGGTTTGATCGAGTCGAATATTGGGTCGACTAAGACCAATTAGGGGTAGTGGGACTGGAATGAAATAACATTTCATGAGGAACTGAAATTGAGTTAATATAATGTAGATTTGAGCGTATATCGCGGGACTGGGCCGAGTGTCGAGGGGACATCGGTGCACAGGACCCGAGGTGAATATTTGACGTAATTGTTATCTTAACTTTATTCCTTGCATGGAAAATGATTGAAATTGTCATTGATTGAATGATTTCATATGTTTGAACTACATGGTTGATTTGAAATATATGTAGTCGTATACCGATAGTGAGACCATAGGCTTGAGGTCCGAGCGCAGGGTCAGGGTACACGATGAAATTGGATTAGGCTCGAGGACCGAGCAATGAGGTTAGGGCATATGATCAGTGCGTCTAGCCTAAGACCCGCTCGAGCATGGCACTTAAGGACCGAGCGTAGGGTTAGGGCGTTCGATGAATGCGCCTAGCCCTTGACCCGCTTGAGTGGCCGGTACGCCTGACTCATGACCCGCTCGAGCGATGACCATAGGGTTGTATTGATGATTTAA
>JAJIYU010008354.1:0-18071 GCA_030144865.1 Tinospora cordifolia | reverse complement strand
GGAATGGTAACAAGCTCCCAAGTGTCATTCTTCTCAATAGACTGAATCTCGGAGTCCATGGCAGCAACCCAATTTTCTTCTTTCATAGCTTCAGTAATAGTGATTGGATCAGAATCAACAAACATGGCATAATGAACCAAGCTCCCATCATCATTAATATCATTATCAGAATAGACTTCAAAGTCTTGCAATCTGGCAGGTGGCTGGATAGTACATTGAGGTATGTTACTAGAAGCAACTCCATTATTACTATTAGTGCTCAACGAAACACTAGTAGAGGTAGAAGCTTCATCATCAAAAGAGAAAGGCTGAGGGGGTTTAACAGCATGGTGTATATCATCCCAATGCCAAGAGTCTTGCTCATCAAATAGAACATCTCTACTCGCTAAGACTGCATTAATGGTAGGATTATAGAGCTTATAGCCACAGAACTTGCCACTCTTGTATCCAATGAAGATAGTCTTCATGCCTTTGTCATCTAACTTTCTTCTATTCTGATCAGGAACATGCACATAGGCAATAGATTCAAAAACTTGCAGGTAGACAACATTCGGTTTATAACCACTCTAAGCTTCTTTAGGAGTAATGTGAGAAAGGGCTTTTGTGGAGGATCTGTTAAGCAAATAAACAAAACAGGCAACTGCTTCAGCCCAAAAAGTGTATGGAATACCTTTAGCTTTTAACCTATTGCGGGTCATATCCATGATTGTCCGGTTCTTTTGCTCAGCAACACCATTGTATTGTGGTGTATAAGGAGTTGTAATCTCATGCTTTATCCTATGAGCTGTGCAATAATCATTAAAGGCTGTAGAAGTGTACTCACCGCCACCATTAGTGAGTAAGACCTTAATACGACGATCACTCTGCTTTTCAACAAGAGATTTAAATTTCTGAAAGCAAGCAAAAGTGTCAGATTTATAAGCTAAGAAGTACACCCAGATTTTTCTGTTGTAGTCATCAATAAAAGTGAGGAAATATTTGTTTTCTCCATTACTAGTAGTCTGCATGGGACCGCACACATCAGAATAAATCACATCCAGAAGGTTATTAGCACGCCAGGAAGAGGAGCTAGCAAATGGTTGGCGATGGTGCTTGCCAAGAATACAACCTTCACAGAACTGTTCTGGATGATTGACAACCGGTAAACCTTTAACTAGTTTCTTCTGGGCCAGAAGCTTTAAACTGCTAAAGTTTAAGTTTATGTATCTCAAATGCCATAACCATGACTCATCAGTAATAATAGTTTGAAAGCATGGGTAAGTATCATTCTGACTCTTTATTTTAAATTAGCGATTCTTCAAAGGAGATTTAAGAATGATAGTACATTCTCTGTTGAGCATGGTTAAGTAATTATCCTTCATCTGCACATGGTAGCCTTTCTCAAGCAGTTGCCCAATGCTGAGTAGGTTGTTCTTCATATTTGGAACTTAGAATACATTAGATATGTACTGATGATCACTATTCTTTAGCTTGATTAAGATGTGGCCTTTTCCCATAACAGGAATATTGCTATCATCAGCAAACTTGACTTCTATGCGAACAGATTCATCTAAATCAACAAATAGATCACGCTTGCCAAAAATGTGATTAGTGCACCCAGTATCAAGATACCAAAGATTTTTAGTGATGTCACTATCGTGAGCTAATGCTGTCATCAACAGGGTTTGAGTAGCAGGAGCATCTTGTGTTTGAACGAATGAGGCTTTCCCACTTGAATTTGTTGGTTGGCAATGCCAACAATCAACTGCATAGTGCCCAAATTTTCTACGAGCAAAACATTGAATTTTAGATTTATCATTACCTTGACTGCGACCACCACCAGTGCCATGACCGCTATTGGAATGCTCGCAACCTTGGTTTTGGTGATGTTGTTGCCCTCTGCCACATCCTCAACCATGACCTTTGTGTTTTGATTGCCCATTACGTTGAGAATTATTGGACCTAGAATTCTCTGAGTGTTTATCTGTTTGAGAAGAAGCTTTAGTCTTCAAGGCTTTTTCTGTGGTCTTTTCTACACTCTTTTCTTTCATCCGCTGCTCATGAGCCTGTAAGGAACCAATCAACTCATCAACTGCTAGTATAGACAGATCTTTCGATTCTTCAATAGCAACGGCGATATGCTCGAACTTCATAGTAAGGGAACAAAATATCTTTTCAACTAATGTCACTTCTTCGACTCATCATAACTCTTCATCTGATTAACCAAGACGTGTACTCGGTTAATGTAAGTCTCAATAGACTCTGCATCTTCCATCTGAAGCAGCTCGAATTGATGTCTCAGACTCTAAAGACGTATTTTTCTAACTTTGTCTGCACCTTTGTAGGACTTTTCTAAGGTATTCCACGCTTCTTTTGCTGTAGCAGCTCTCTGTACCTTTTTAAAGGCAACATCATCGAGGGTTTGAAGGATAAAATATAATGTTTTTTTATCCTTTTTCCTATTTGCACATACCATATCATGCTGATTAACTGGTACATTCTCACCTGGATCAACAAACCCACTCTCTACAATATCCAATAACTCCTAATATTCAAATAGAATATTCATCTGCTTGTTCCATTGATCATACTTTTTTCCATTAAAAGTAGAAAGCGATGGTTGATGGAAATTGCTATTGAAAGCCATAATTTTTTTTACTGCAACCCTCCCTTTTTGAAATAATAATCACTCCCCCTTTTTTGAAATAATAATAATCACTTTTTTTTTTAAATATGCTACAACTCCTTTTTTTTACTAACTCACATTTTTTTTTAATTCCCCTATTTTTTTTAAATTGACAGCAACCCCCCTTTTTTGAAATAATAATGGTGGCACGAGCAACACGCAAGAATGGCAGCAGCTCGGCAAACTTGCGTGTGAACAATGAATCAGCAACGAACGACGACCTGTGCAGCGACGAACGGCAGCAGCAACAGCAGTTCGGGCGGTTTGCAGCAAAGGAAGAGGAGCAAGAAGTTATCAGCAATGGCGGACAGCATGAGCAGAGCAGCGTCTTCTTCCTCTTTCTGTCCTTTGCTTTGGTGTCTTATTCTATTGTCCGTCTATGATGTATAACAGAAACCAAGAAAGAGGTTGTGACTGGTGGAGACAGGAAGAACACACGAACAAGCCTCACAACAATGCAGAAAACAGATCACGCTCAGCAACAGCAACGGTCCGACGACTAGACAATCAAACGATCAGCAAAGGAAAGCGAGGCGAGGCGAGGCGAGGCGAGGCGAGGCGAGACGCACAGAGCAGATGATTTCATCAACTCAAAAAAAAAAAAATAAACCAGCAGCAACGCAGTCCTCTGCCTTCTTTCTTCTTTTTGCAGTCTATTTCTTTTCTTCTTTGTTTCGGTCGATTCTGCTGTTACTTCGTTGCTGGCTCAAGCTCATCGATCTGTTGCTCGCTGACGTGAAACAAGCCACCGCCGCTCCGTCAAGCTCGTCAGACTGCTATTGCTGGTCCGATTTCCTCTGTTCTGCTACACTGCTCATGCTGCCGAGCTTCAGTTTCTGATGTGATTGCGAAAAGCCAATTTTTTGCTTGTCGTTCCAAATCATTGCACCGTTTGCGTCTCCGTTTGCTGCTGCAGACATCCCCAATTTGTGATTGCGTAAGCCTGCCGTGACTGCTCGTGCAGGTTCTTAGCTCTTCTTTTGTGTTACTACACACCGGAAACCAAGCCATTCCTACTTACCAGCTGCTCGCTGCCGTCTGGTCTCACCAGCCATAGTCGTTGCTGTTGCTGATCGTCTGATTGTCTTGTTTCCGCCGTCTCGGTCGCAACAGTCTTTGTCTTCGTTTCTTTATACCAACAGAGAAGTAGAAGAAGACACCGAATCACAAGGAAAGAAAGAAGAAGAAGACCGGCCGGAAGAAAAAAAAAAGGAAGAGCTGCTTAGTCAGACAAGAAGAAGACGACCGAGAGAAAAGAAAAATAAGGCAAGTGCGTCAGTCAGTTAGGCAAGTGCGTCAGTGAGTTAGTAAAAAAAAAAAAAAGAAAAGACAGAAAGGGGGAATTGAAAAAAAAAATTGAGTAAAAAAAAGTGTGATTATTATTTAAACAAAGGCGGGTTGCAGTTTAATATATATATATATTATGGCCTTGAATAATGATTCTTATCAATCATCGCTTTCTACTTTTGATGGCAAAAAGTATGATCGATGGAATAAGCAGATGAAGACTCTATTTGAATATCAGAAATTATTAGATATTGTAGAAAATGAGTTTGTTGATCCAGATGAGAACGTACCAGTTAATCAGCGTGATATGGTACGTGAAAATAAGAAAAATGATAAAAATGCATTATATTTTATCCTTCAAACCCTCGATGATGTTGCCTTTGAAAAGGTACAGAGAGCTGCTACAACAAAGACAAAGCTAGAAAAGTACGTCTTCAGAGTCTGAGACGTCAATTCGAGTTGCTTCAGATGGAAGATGCAGAGTCTATTGAGACTTATATTAACTGAATACAGGTCTTGGTTAATTAGATGAAGAGTTATGATGAAAGGGTCAAAGAAGTGACAGTAGTTGAAAAGATACTTTGTTCCCTTACTATGAAGTTCGAGCATATCGCCGTTGCTATTAAAGAATCTAAAGATCTGTCTATACTAACAGTTGATGAGTTGACTGGTTCCTTACAGGCTCATAAGCATCGGATAAAAGAAAAGAGTGTAGAAAAGCCCACAGAAAAAACCTTAAAGACTGAAACTTCTTCTCATACAGATAAACACTCAGGGAATTCTAGGTCCAACAATTCTTAACGTAATGGGCAATCAAAACACAGAGGTCGTGGTTGAAGACGTGGCAGAGGGCAACAAAACCAAGGTCGCGAGCATTCCAATATCGGTTATGGCACTGGCGATGGTTGCGGTGGTCACAGTCGAGGCAATGATAAATCTAAAATTTAATGTTATACTTGTAGAAAATTTGGGCACTATGTAGCTTATTGTTGGCATCGCCAACCAACAAATTCAAGTAAGAAAGTCTCATTCATTCAGACACAAGATGCTCCGGTTACTCAAACCCTGTTGATGACAGCATCAGCTCACAATAGCGACATCACCAAAAATCTTTGGTATCTTGATACTGGGTGCACTAATCACACGTGTGGCACACGTGATCTATTTGTTGATTTAGATGAATCTGTTCGCACAGAAGTCAAGTTTGCTGATGATAGTAAAATTCCTGTTATTGAAAAAGGTTGCATCCTAATCAAGCTGAAGAATGGTGATCATCGGTACATCTCTGATGTATTTTATGTTCCAAATATAAAGAGCAATCTACTCAGCATTGGGCAACTGCTTGAGAAAGGCTACCATGTGCAGATGAAAGATAACTACTTAACCATACTTAATAACAAAGGTACTATCATTCTTAAATCTCTCTTGAAGAATCGCTTATTTAAAATAGAGATTCAGAATGATACTTACCCATGCTTTCAAACTATTATTACTGACGAGTCATGGTTATGGCATTTAAGATAGGACACTTAAACTTTAGTAGTTTGAAGCTTCTGGCCCAGAAGAAACTGGTTAAAGGTTTACGGTCGTCAATCATCCAGAACAGTTTTGTGAAGGTTGTATTCTTGGCAAGCACCATCGCCAACCATTTGCTAACTCCTCTTCCTGGCATGCTAATAATCTTCTGGATGTGATTCATTCTAATGTGCGCAGTCCCATTCAGACTACCAGTAATGTAGGAAACAAATATTTCCTCACTTTTATTGATGACTATAGCAGAAAAATTTGGGTCTACTTCTTGGCTTATAAATCTGACACTTTTGCTTGCTTTCAAAAATTTAAATCTCTTGTTGAAAAGTAGAGTGATTGTCATATTAAGGTCTTATGAACTGATGGTGGTGGTAAGTACACTTCTACAGCCTTTAATGATTATTGCACAACTCATGGGATAAAGCATGATATCACAGCTCTTTATACACCACAACACAATGGCGTTGTTGAGCGAAATACCCGGACAATTATGGATATGACCCGCAGTATGTTAAAAGCTAAAGGTATTCCACACACCTTTTGGGCTGAAGCAGTTGCCTGTTCTATCTATTTGCTTAACAGATCCCCCACAAAAGCCCTTTCTCATATCATTCCTAAAGAAGCTTGGAGCGGTTATAAACTGGATGTAGCCCACCTGCGAGTTTTCAGATCTATTGCTTATGTGCATATTCCTGATCAGAATAGAAGAAGGTTAGATGACAAAGGCATGAAGACTATCTTCATTGGGTACAGGAGTGGAAAGTTTTGTGGCTACAAGCTCTATAATCCTACCACTAATGCAGTTTTAATGAGTAGAGATGTTTTATTTGATGAGTAGGATTCTTGGCATTGGGATGATATACACCATGTTGTTAAAACCCCTCAGCCCATCTCTTTTGATGATGAAGCCTCTACCTCTACTAATGTTCTTTTGAGCACTAATAGTTATAATGGAGTTGCTTCTAGTAGCATACCTCAGCGTACTATCCAGCCACTTGCCAGATTGCAAGACTTTGAAGTCTATTCTGATAATGTTATTAATGATGATGGGAGCTTGGTTCATTATGCCATGTTTGTTGATTCTGATCCAATCACTATTTTTGAAGCTATGAAAGAAGAAAATTGGGTTGCTTCTATGGACTCCGAGATTCAGTCTATTGAGAAGAATGACACTTGGGAGCTTGTTACCATCCCCCAAGGTCATAAAGCTATTGAAGTTAAGTGGGTCTTTAAGACCAAACGGAAGCCAAATGGTGACATTAATCGTTATATAGCACGACTTGTCACAAAGGGCTATGAACAAAAGCCTGACTTTGATTATCAAGAGGTATTTGCCCATGTTGCTCGCATTGAGACCGTGAGATTACTGATTGTTATAGCTGCTCAGAAGCGCTGGAAGATTCATTAGATGGATGTGAAGTCTGCCTACCTAAATGGTTACTTTGATGAAGAAGTTTATGTGAAGCAGCCACCAGGATATGTGAAACAAGGTCTTGAAGATAAAATCTACAAGTTGAAGAAAGCTCTATATGGCTTAAAGCAAGCTCATCGAGCATGGAACAAAAGAATTGATCAGTTCTTTTATGTTTTTGGTCTCCAAAAGTGTGGTTTCGAACATACTTTATATGTGAAGATTGATGCATCTACTGGTACTATGCTTATTGTTTGCCTATATGTTAATGATTTGATTTTTACAGGCAATGATGTCACAGTGATTCGAGAATTCAAAAAGGCCATAACGGAAGAATTTGAGATGATTGATATTGGTCTCATGTCATACTTTCTTGGCATTGAGGTTGACCAGCGTGATGATGGCATTTTCATCAGTCAACATCGATATGCCCTAGACATTCTGAAGAAGTTTAGTATGTCTGATTGCAATCCTTCTTCCACTCCTGTTGAAGTTGGTACCAGGATATCAAAGAAATCTAACGAAGCTCCAGTTGATCCAACATACTTCAAACAAATTGTTGGGAGCTTGTGTTACTTGACTTGCACACGGCCAGATATCTTATATGGAGTTGGATTGATTAGTCGATTCATGGAATTGCCCAATCAATCCCATCTTGGTGTCACTAAAAGTATCCTACGTTATATTAAGGGTGCATTTGATCATGGTTTGTTCTATTCTGACACTGTTGATTCAACTCTTTTTGGATATTCTGATAGTGACTGGGGTGGTGATCATGATGATAGAAAGAGTACTTTTGGCTATGCATTTTATTATGGTTCTACTACATTCTCGTGGTCTTCCAAGAAGCAATCTATTGTTGCATTATCTACATATGAAGCTGAATATGTTGCTGCTACTTCAAGTGCTTGTCAGGCTATTTGGTTAAGGAATCTTCTACAACAGATTCATATGTTTTTTTTGATGGCCCTACACCCATTTATGTTGATAATGTGTCAGCTATTGATTTGGCAAAGAATCCAGTGACTCATGGCCGAAGTAAACACATTGATATGCGGTATCACTTCCTCTGTGATCAGGTTCAACAGAAAGTAATTGTATTAGTTTACTGCAAGTCTGAAGATCAAGTTGCAGATTTGTTCACTAAGCCTCTGAAGATCGAGACATTTTTTAAGTTGAAGACTGCATCGAGAGTGTGCAAAATCTGAATTATGGGGGGAATTTCATGTAATTCAGATAATTTAGCTTATGGGGGATGATAGAATTCTAGTGGTACTAGAATTGTATTGTAATCTAGATTATCTGATTTTAGAGTTTCTGTTTGAGTTAAACTAATGATTTTGGATAAGGTCCAATTAGATCTTGGATAAAGTCCAATTAAGTAATCTGAGTTAATCTCTAATGAGATTACCAGATAGTTTAGAAGTTTACAGAGTTTAGGAGAAGTGTCTAACTGAGTTTATAAATCGACCCTGTGGGTTCAATATGTAATCAATCAAGTTGGCAGTTTTCTGACCACTCTTTTTCACCGTTCTATAACTAAAAACATTCAAAAACTACCAACTTATCTTAAAATTACCCACATTGCATTACTTTCACATTTATCTCCTCTCTTGTACATGTAAAGAAGTAGAAGAAGAAGAAGAAAAAGCAACAAAAAAAAAAGAAAAAAAAAGAAAAAAAAAGAAAAAAAAAAGGAGAAGAAGAAGAAGAAGGAACATTGTGTTTTTTTTATTAAACAAAACATCATCTGGATGTGAGTACATATATAAAAGTTCTCTATTTCTTGTCTTATTATTATTACAAGAAAATTTATAGATTTTTAACTTTTTTCGTATACCTTATTTAACTCAACGGAGGTGTCTTGAATATCATGTTGACGTGTTGTTTATGTTTGGATTCTCTTATTGGGGCGTCTTCCACAACGAGACTTGCAAGTATAAGCACTTCTTTGTTCCAACTAACTATTGTAAACATATTGATGAAAGAATATAATATTATTGATTGAATGAATGATTTATAATGAACTTATAATGATGGAAATAAAAATATAAGATACGAAATAGATATTATATATTACATAATAATATCCTATTTATATCATATAAAATATTATAATATTTTATATATAATGTACTAACATTTCCCCTCAAACTCAAAGTAATAAAAGAAATCATCTTGAGTTTGTGAACAAAATGTAGGCACAGTAGTTAGCACATAAGAAAAAAATGTAACATGGGAGATATCATGGCATACAAGTGTGAACAACACGCAAATCATAAGAAAAAATGCAACGCAAAAGATACTGTGGCATAGCAATCGCCATAGTTAGCGCATAAGAAAAGAAATATAATATTATAATATTATATAAACTTTAGGTTTATATAATAATGTAATATTGTAATATCATATAAACTTCGGGTTTATACAATATTGATAATTTTTTTTGGTAGGGTCAGCGATGCAGCAACAAAGACTTCGACAGACCAGCAATAGCATCAAATAATAGTAATCAACAATAGCATGAACTGCAATTGATCAACGGTGAGCAACGAGAAGCGACGCCCGTTTAGATCTAAAACACACATAGAACTCTCTTTCTAAAAGTTTCTCATCATCAATCGTCGCAAGAGGAGAATGTGTACATGGCGAAGCAGGCGACCAGCGATGATGAACAGTGAACAATGCGAGCAATGGCAACAGATCTTGTAGATATGAATAGAGAAGAAGCAACAACAATTGTGCTATAATAACATCACTTGGAAACACCAAAAGATGAAAGAAGAAGAAGCATTGACCGAACGACTACTACACCGGATGTGGCAATGCTGCAACGGCAGCAAAGGAGAAACAAAAAGAAAACAGAGATGCAATGGAACAAAAATAGTTTTAGACAAGATGTAGTGGAACATAATATAGAGTTTAGTCGGCCAATGGTTTTAGCAAGTCATTGGCCAGCCAAATGCCAAAAAATCAAAACTATCCCAAAACACTAAACCCTCTCTGATACCATGATGAAAGAATATAATATTATTGATTGATTGAATGATTTACAATGAACTTACAATGATCAAAATAGATAAATTCTTAAATATATGAAAGGAAATAAAAATATAAGACATGGAATAGATATTATATAATATATTATAATATTTTATTTATATTATATAAGATATTATAATATTTCATATATAATATATTAACACATATATTAGAATATAAAACTACAAATGGCTTATTCAAGGCTTATTAGAATATTTGATAGAGCTATTGAACCTTTAGGTGGTCTTTTTGAGTTTTCTAGCAACGTTAATCGCTTCAACCCTAATTAAGGCTACAATATAAGTAGAGACTGTGTGGGGAGTCTGACATACCTATACATTTTACTTCTTAGTGTAGGGGAATTTGTAAGTAATCTATTGAAGTACGTAATGATGATCTAATGTAATACTATAATCGATAAAAGGGATTTTTTTTGGCCAAAGTAATGAACATTGAAACTCACACAGGAGAGGAGAAACCTCTCACTTGACGCTCAAAAAATAGGCATCAACGAGGGATATTTAGTCACAAAGGGGAAACCCTCCCAACCGATGTGGAACTAAAAACCCACCAACAGTAAGGAAACACACACCGATGCATGGGAAATTTCTTTTTTTGCCAAAGTAATGAACATTTAAAGTAATATTATAATCAACAAAATAGTAGATTGATGACTGTATTACATTTTTTATGCAACTAAATACTCACTCAAAATTGTACTCAAGCTCAATCATAGTATTCAAGCAAATAACAAACAATCCAAGTATCATTTCATTTTTATTCCTGGGGAAGCGAAACGACTCGTTCCTGTAATGGAAGCCTCCCAAAATTGGAATTGATGCCTGAAGATTGTAGAGAAATAAGTTGGAGACAGTCCATCTCATAAATTGCATAGTTGCCATTAAATGCATCTTTGAATGATTTGGCAGTAAATTGATAAGAAACGCGGACAGAACTTATATTAGAAACTATGTTACAAGAAATATGGAAAACATTTCCTGAAGTAGATGATCCTGGCAGTGGCCTCATTCCACATGGTCAAAGGATGAATGAGATTCTAATCTTCCATTTCCACATAGAGCTAGAAATATTTTTCATATTGGTTAGTTTGTATTTTCTAATAGGCAAGAATAAGGGATTGCAAGATTTAGGAAGAATGTAATGTTGGAAATGTTGTGAACATACGAACTCTAAATAAGAAAAGTATTGAAGGAGCAAAGAAAGCTTAAACTTGCACTTGAACTTGTGCTATTTGCTTGATTTACTTGATTTAAAATAAAAAATACGTAAGTGTTATGATTCAAACTAGAACCAAATGAAGAATGCAATAATTTTTTTTTAAGAGAAGAGGAAGAAAACTCAAGAAGAAGAAGAAGAAAATTCAAGAACACTAGAGAAAAGAAAGAACTTCAAGAGAGAATTATTCTCTTTGTTGATGATTTCTACGAGGCATAAGACCCTTTTATATAGTTTTTTAGAATAGGGGGTTACATCAATCATAATAATGATATTTAAATAATCCAATTAATTTTGACATTATGAAATTTAGAAGTTACATGATATTAAATATAAAAGGGGTTACAAAGACATTTAATATTTTAATATTATTATTTATAATACTTCCTCTTTGAATGCCTTTTATATTAGAATATACCTCATTAAAACCTTACTAGATAAAATTCAGTGAAAAAAATCTAGAAGGAAAAAGAGTATATATTTTATGGAGTCTTATAATATTGTTAGGACTGCCTCGTTAAAAATCTTGCAAAGAAAACTCAGTAAGACAAAACCTTAGCTAAGAAAAAAAGAATACAGTGCATTAATCAATAACTTCTCTTTATTCTTTCCCTGTTGATGATATTATTTAAGATCTTTAAGCTGACGCGTTCCAATGTTATGAACAAAATTCTCAAAAAATTTAGTCGGTAAAGCCTTTGTAAACATATCTACGAAATTGTCACTTGAACGAATTTGTTGAACTTCAATATCATCGTTCATTTAAAGATCATGTGTAAAGAAGAACTTTGGCGAAATATTTATGTTTTGTTCTATCTCCTTTTATGTATCCTCCTTTTAGTTGTGCGATGCAAGTAGCTTTGTTGGGACCTCTTCCCTAGGCCAAAGGGCGGCCCGACCGGCATGGTGGCTCAACGAATTCACTCATCGAATCAAGTTCACCCAGTCACAATTAAGCCTTACCAAATCATCAACATCCACACACATTAGAGTACTTGAAAGATCCATTTATTAAAGTACGAGAGTAAACAAAATAATACACATCATCATGTTTCAAAAGTACAATCTAACCATTAAGAATTTCTGATATACAAAAAGTGATCAACCTCTAATGGGACCAAAAAGAAATAGAAGACTACCCAAGGAACTAGGCTATCACGACGCCTTTCCCCTTGTCAGCTGCTGGAAAACCTGACATGTTAGTAAAGTAGTGAGCCTAATATACAACGTGGCTTAGTGAGTAGTAAAACTAGCATGTCACAATAACCCGTACTCCAAAAATAGTGCATGTATGCATGAACAATAATGGCAAAGCAATGCGTAATAGTAAATTATGTAGTAAAACATTTATAAATATTGTAACAGTCAAAGAAAACTAATTTAAATACATGCAGCTCAAAACTATATCAGAACTAGGGTTCAAATCATTTAAGTACAACCCTATGGTCGTCGCTCGAGCAGGTCATGAGTCAGGCATATCAACCACTCAAGCGGGTCATGAGCTAGGTGTATTCATCGAATACCCTAACCCCGATGCTCGGCCCTCAAGTGCCATACTCGAACTGGTCTGGGGCTAGGCGTACTGATCATATACCCTAACCTCGATGCTCAGACCTTGAGTTTAATCCAATCACATCGTGTACCTTGACCCCGCGCTCGGACCTCGAGCCTTTGGTCTCACTATGAGTGTACAACTGCATAAGTTGAAAATCAATCAACGTAGTTCATTCATACAAAACCATTCATCCAATGTCTTTTTAATCACATTTTATGCAAGGAATACAATTAAAGTTAACAGCTACATCAAACTACTCACCTCGGGTCTCACGCACAAATGTCCCCTCAACACTCAGCCCAGTCCTGTGATATATGCTCAAATCTATGTTATGTTAAACTCAATTTCAATTCCTCTATGAAACACAACTTAATTTTAGTCCTATTATCCTTTATTGGTCTTAGTCAACCAAAATTCGACTTGGTCAAACCTAGTCAATTGGTCAAACTTAATCAATTTTGGTCAACTTAATCAAAATTGGTCAATATTGGTCAACTTGGGTCAAATTAGGTTAAGGTGGACCTATTTAGTCAAAATCTTCCAATTTTTTCATACTTAGTCAATTTCCTACTTAGGTCCTATTTGCGCAACAAATTTGTCGATTTTTCTATGAACAATCTGTACGTCGAATTTATGCAAAATTTTTGCAATATGATCTACACCCCTTCAATATTTCCCAAAATTTTAGTTTCTAATTTTTGGACACCATTTGATACGTTTTCTAATAGGGATATTAGGTATTCAAATTTTAGATTTTTTATTCTATCTGCGCAGCGGATTTTTCGATTTTCCTATGATCCATACGCATGTCGGATTTGTACAAAATTTTCCAAATATGAAATGTACTCCAAAAATATTCAGCCGAATTTTAATTTGAGATTTTTGGACTTCATTTGGCCTAGTTTTTATTTAGGATATTAGGTGTTTAAATTTCGGCCCTTTTTGTCCTATATGCATAGCAGATTTTGTTGATTTTCCTATGGTCAATCCATACATCGAATTCGTGTCAGACTTGCCAGATTTTATCTACACCTATTAAATGCTTTCAAGAATCTTACTTTATAATTTTTGGACCTCGTTTGATGTAGTTTCTAGTGGGGATATTAGAAAATTTGTGTTCCCAGATTGCATGTGACAGCCAGTAGACGATGTGTCCAATTGACCCACATAGACCTATCGATTCAAGACAAAAATTTTCTCACTATTACCAGTTTTCTAAGGAACACACCCACCAAAAATCATGTCTATTGGACATGGTTAAGAACTTTTTAAAATTTGTGGTAGCAAGCTTAAAACATAGGCTTATAACAGATTTTTCAGAAAAGTTTTCTAAGTATCATGATTCACATACAACAGGGCATCTTTGCATGCTTGTAAAATCACTAATACAAAGCCTTAGAGTTCGAGATTTATACTTTCTTTTACCCTCAAATGTGAGGTCTAATCCTACAAAACCTTGGCCCCAATAGACATCCCTAGCCACTTCAAACGAGGTTTCAAAGTCGCTTTCAAGATTAAGTTTCTGCTGGACTACTGGAACAGTGAGCAACTAGCCCACTTTGGCACCATTTTTTATGCATTTCGAGGGGTCAATTGGTGTTACTCATAAAATAAAAGTTAAAGTATACATTGCAAGGTTTAAAATGAGTTATAATACCTCAAGATCTGACATCGAATGGCCTAGAAATCAGCCTCGCAAAATCGGATGAACACTTTTTTCTAGCTTTCTGGGTTTGACAGTGGCAACCAGCCCTGGTTCACGGTTGTTTCTGCTTCAAAAGGCCAGGGTTTCTATCAATGGGTTGCACCTTCTTGAAGATGGTATTGAGAGCTTTTCAACGCCTACAAGAAAGCTCAAAACAGAGGTGGGATGAAGGAGATATAAGGATTTGAAAACTGCTTGCTCAAACTAGATGTTGCAGAAAAATCTGATTTCTTTTTGTTGTTTTGGGTGGGTTTTGGCAGCAAGTTTGAGTATCATATGGCGACCCATTTGGCTTGAAAACATTCTGGTTCGTGACTTAACTAGAAACATTCTTTTAAACGAAGGTGTTCGTGCTTGGATGGCAGCTTAGGATCAGCCTCATGAAAACCTTAATACTTCAGGAAACATGGAGGCATGTTGGGAGTTGCATTGATGATCAAAACCATTGGTGAAAACCATGGGAAGAAGTGGTTTTGTTAGCAAGTTTTAATAAAACATTGGGGGGAAAGGAGGAAGATGATGAATATTGCCCGCATGCGCCTTAGTGCATGGGCCTGGGCATTGGGCTGGCCCAACCGAAAATTTGAACTCCCCTTTTTTTCTTTTCTTTTAATCCCTTTTTGTCTATACATACATACACGTATATATACTAAATTTTCCTTTTTTTTACCTCAAACTCTCCAAATATTTCTAATTGTACACTAATTTTTAATTTAACATTTATTTTCCACAAGTTTCATTTTCTACCCAAAAATTTATCAATTTCTCTAAAATCAAATATTTACCCAAAAATTCATTATTACTTCTTAAAATTTATATAATTAACCTAAAAATCTTATTTTCTTTCAAAAACCATATTTCCTCAATAATATATCTATTTTCTTCCTAAAAATTATATTTCTCAATTAATCCTTTTTTTAATTAAATAGGCAAAACTTGAAAAAATTTGAAAAAATTCATGTATTCCTATTAAAAATTCATAAAAATATATGAAAATATATATTCAAAAATATATGTCATTACAAACATTAATATTGTTGCAGCATCATTATTTGAAGAAAAACCACAAGTCTCTTCAATATGTTAAATCATTGATCTTAACTAAATACATTTTCGATTTGCTTTATGAATTGCTAATATTTCAGTATGATTTGATGATGTAGCAACCAATGTTTATTTGGTAGACCTCTAAGATATAGCAGTACCACCATATGTAAATACATAGCCTGTCTGGGATCTTGCTTTATGTGAATCAAATAAATATCATGCATTTGCAAAACCAACTAATTGCTCTCATGATTCATTTGAATAAAATAAACTCAAATTAATTATGCCTTGAAGATATCTAAATACGTGTTTAACTTCATTTCAATATCTTCTTGTAGGTGAAAAACTATATATTGCTAATAAATTCACAAAAAATGTTATATCAAGTTTTTTTATTGTTAGCAAGATATATTAATGCACTAATGGCATATAATATGGTACTTCAGGATCAAATAGTTTTTCATCATCTTCTTGAGGCTGAAAAGGATCTTTATTCATATCAAATAAATGAACAACCATTGAAGTACTCAATAGATAAGCTTTGTCCATGTAGAATCATTTCAAGATCTTTTCTGCATAAGTTGATTGATGAATATAAATTTCACATGATAAATGCTCGATCTATAAGCCAAGACAAAACTTAGTTTTACCAAGATCTTTCATTTCAAATTCTTTCTTTAGATAATATGCTACTTCTAGGAGTTCTTTGAGACTCTCAATAATGTTCAAATTATCAACCTATACAACAATTATAACAAATGTGGATCCTTTTTTCTTGATGAAAACATATGGACAAATTGGATCATTCTTATAACCTTCTTTGAACAAATACTCAATAAGATGGTTATACCACATGCGCCCAGATTGTTTTAGTCCATACAAAGATCTTTGTAACTTTATTGAATAAATTCTTCAAGAACTTGAGTTAGATACTATAGGCATCTAAAATTGTTCTAGGATTTTCATATAAATATTACTATCAAGAGATCCATATAAGTAGGTTGTTACTACATCCATTATACGCATTTCAAGTTCTTTTTGGACTACCAGGCTCATAAGATATCTAAATGTCATTGCATCGACCATAGAAGAATATGTCTCTTCATAATCAATACCTAGTATTTGGGTAAAACCTTGTGCAACAAGTCACGCTTTATATCTTACGACTTTATTATTCTCATTTCTTTTTTGCACAAAAACCCATTTATACGTATAGGGGTCACATCTTCAAGTGTTTGGACTACAGGTCCAAAAATGTTTTGTTTTGCTAGTGAGTCTAACTCTGCCTGGATTGCGTCTTTCCATTTTTGCTAGTCATGTCTTTTACGACATGCATAAATAGATTTAAGTTTAAGATCCTCGCTTTCGTTTAAAACATCAAGCGCTACTTTATATACAAAGATATTATCAACAACCTTTTTCCTTTTCAGTTTCATCTCATTCTCGTGGTGGCATAACTAATTGAGATTACTTCATTATTTTCAGGTATATATACCTCTTTTGGGGTTTCATTATTAGTTACACCACTGATCTCTTCAAGAGTATCAACCTCCTCCACTTGGACATTCTTATCAATTGCTCCTTTTCTTTTTCGAGGATTTTTATCTTTGGAACCAATTGGTCTACCACGCTTCAAGCATGTCTTAGATTCATTTGTAGCAATTTGTCCTTCAAGGACTTCAATATGAGCTGGAGCATTGATATCTAGTGTATGAAATTTAGTCACTCTTTTAAGGTCAGTAAATACCTCTGGCAATCTGTTTGCAATATTTTGCAAATGAATTATCCTTTAAACTTCATTTTCACATTGGTTTGTTCGAGGACCAAATTAAGATATTGATGAAGCATTCAAATCTATTTCTTTTCCTAGTTGTTTATTCTCTCTCCCCTAATGTTAAAAAACTGTCTCATCAAAATGACAGTTAGCAAATCGTATTATTAAAATATCTCCGATCCTTGGTTCAAGATTCTCAATTATCGATGGAGAATCATATCCAACATATATACCTAACCTCCTTTTGAGGACCCATCTTAGTGCATTGTGGTGAAGTAATTGGAATATATACCGCATATCCAAAAATTCTTAAATAGAAAATATTTGGTTTTTGACCATAAGCCAATTGCAAAGAAGAGAATTTATGATAATTTGTTGGCCTAATGCGTATAAGAGGTGTTGCATGTAAAATAGCATGTCCCTGTACAAAAATAGGGAGTTTTGCTCTCATAATCAATGGTCTACCTATTAATTGGAGGCAATTAACCAATGATTTTGCTAAACCATTTTGTGTATGAACATAAGCAATATGATGTTCAACAATAATCCCAACTGATATGCGATAATCATTGAAAGATGGAGATATAAACTCACTAGCATTATCAAGACGTATTTTTGTGATTGGATAGTCTAAAAATTGAGCTCTTACCCATATGATTTAAGCAAGCAATGTCGTAACCATCTGTAATACCTAAAATTTTAGTGATGTAATAACCGAAATTTGAGTTTAAAACACATATACGTATATATTTATATATAAATACATATATACATATTTGTCATTGGTATGCAATTAATTAGTTAGCATAGAAGTATAAA